>JBBPBX010060310.1:4892-21486 GCA_038048925.1 Garcialebias charrua
TATATATATATATGTATATATATATATATATATATATATATATATGTATATATATATATATATATATATATATATATATATGGGCAGCACGGTGGCACAACTGGTAGAGCTGCTGCCTCTCAGCGAGAAGGTTGCCGGTTCAAATCCCGGTCCGGGGCCTTTCTGGGTGGAGTTTGCATGTTCTCCCCGTGCATGCGTGGGTTTCCTCCGGGTACTCCGGTTTCCTCCCACAGACCAAAAACATGCTTGTTAGGCTGATTGGTGACTCTAAATTGACCCTAGGTGTGAGTGTGAGAGTGGATGGTTGTTTGGTGTGAGTGAGACAGGTCCCTCTTGTAAATGAGTCCCCATGACTCAACGAGGCTAGCCTGTATAAATAAAGGTTGAATGAATGAATGAATGAATGAATGAAAAAAAAAATATATATATATATATACAGCGAACCCCCGAGGTACGAACGATTTAGGGACCTAAGAACCGTTCGCAGCTCGATCTGCCGTAGCTAGGGGGTGAAAATATCGTCCCGTTCGTAGGTCCTTATTCCGTTCGCAGCTCGCGGAAATACCGCTAACGGAGCGCCGCGCACACATTTAAGCATGTACAGTAGTGTACTGTAATGTTAAACATTGCTATTCACATTTACAGAATAAATAAAAACATATTTTCTTACTTTGAGATGGTCATAGCCGACATCTTAGGTTGCCATGCGTTGTTGTTATCAGGCCGAGCAGCGCGACGAGCAAACCACGGGAGCTGCTCGAGGCCTGTGTTAGCTCTCGAGGCCTGTGTTAGCTTCTGCTAGCCAGGCCATGAGCTGGTGTTGGAGCGGCGGTGCGGCCCAATCGGCCATCAATCTGCAGCTGCTTCTCCGCCTGAGACGTCCACAGAGCTCACAGAGCGATTCCAGATAGTAATTAATCCATATGAGGCAATCCTGATCAACAAGTCTTCCAAACCTTGCTGCCTGTAGCCGTGACTAACCCTAAGATGGCTGGCCTCCGGTGACTGGCGACCTTCTTCCTGTTATGACCGACCTTCTTCCTGTTATGACCGGAAGTTGCACAATTATAATAATAATAATAATCATTTTATTTAAAAGCGCCTTTCATGACACCCAAGGACACTTAACAAACCAACACAGTGAATACAGAGCAAACATTATCAGCGACAAATTGAAATATAAAATACATAAAGGATATAAAATGGAAGATAAAAATACATTTAGTAAAGTTAATGATAAGCTAGTCTAAAGAGATGTGTTTTCAGGGCAGTCTTGAACAGAGAAAGGGAGGTGGTGTTTCGAAGGTCGGGCGGTAGAGCGTTCCAGAGGTGAGGGGCAGAGCAGGTGAAGGCCCTGCTCCCCATGGTGGAGAGGCGGGCAGAGGGTACATGGAGTTGTAGTGAAGAGGAGGACCTGAGAGAGCGTGATGGGATGGAGATTTGTAGGAGGTCAGATAGATAAGGAGGGGCAAGGTTGTGGATAGCTTTGAACGTGAGGAGTAGAATTTTGAAGATGATGCGTGATTTAACCGGGAGCCAGTGGAGCTGCTGCAGGACAGGAGTGATGTGATCATAGTAGGAGGTTTGAGTGATGACACGGGCAGCTGAGTTCTGGACCATCTGTAACTTGTGGAGAGATTTGTTGGGGAGGCCGTAGAGAAGGGAGTTGCAGTAGTCAATACGGGAAGTCACAAGACTGTGCACCAGGATGGCTGTGGAGCGGGGCGTGAGAGAAGGACGGAGACGGTTAATATTACGGAGGTGGAAATAGGCAGACCGAGTAATATTGTTGATGTGTGAAGTGAAGGAGAGAGTGGTGTCGAGGATGACACCGAGGCTCTTGACCTGAGGGGAGGGGGATAGCAGAGAGTTGTTAAGGGGGACGAGAAGATGTTCTGATTTTGAAATAGAGTTTTTGGTACCGACGAGAATGACTTCTGTTTTGTTGCTGTTTAGTTGAAGGAAATTGTTAGAAAACCAGTGATTTAGCTCGTTGAGACAGTCGGTGAGGATGGAGGGTGGGTGGGTGGAGTTTGGTTTTGATGACAAGTAGAGCTGCGTGTCATCAGCATAGCAGTGGAAATGGATGCCGTGTTTGCGGAAGATGTGGCCTAGAGGAAGGAGGTAAATGATGAAGAGGAGGGGTCCGAGGACAGAGCCTTGGGGGACACCCGTGGAGACAGGGGAAGACTGGGAACGGAAGGATTTAAGCTGAATGAATTGAGTGCGGTCAGAGAGATAGGAGGTGAACCAGTCTAACGGGGTACCTGAGATGCCAATGGAGGTTAGTCTGTTGAGGAGGATAGAATGACAGATGGTGTCGAAGGCAGAACTTAGATCAAGAAGAATGAGGATGGACAGAAGACCAGAGTCAGCAGCAAGAAGAAGGTCGTTAGTGATTTTTACTAGGGCTGTTTCGGTGCTATGGTGGGGGCGAAATCCAGATTGAAACTCTTCATAAATGTTGTTGTTGGACAGGTGAGAGTGAAGTTGACTAGCAACAGTTTTTTCAAGGATCTTGGAGATGAAGGGCAGATTGGAGATCGGACGAAGATTACTGAAGTTGGTGAAGTCAAGACCTGGTTTCTTGATGATGGGGGTGATGGCAGCAGATTTGAAGGCTGTGGGAACAGTGCCAGAGGTTAGGGAGGAGTGGATGATATTAGTGATGATAGGGAGCAGAGACGGGAGACAGGATTTAACAAGAACTGTGGGGAATGGGTCAAGTTGACAGGATGAGGACTTGGACTTGCTGATAATGTCTGCAATGTTATCAGCAGGGGGGAGGGAGAAGACAGAGAAAGGGAGGGAGGGAGGGGGGAGTTCAACAAGGATGCTGGGGGCAGTATTTGGTCCAAGGTGTTTATGAATTGAAATAATCTTTTCATTGAAATATGACATAATGGAGTTGCAAAATTCTGTGGAAACCATGTGAGAGGGCAGGGAGTTAGGAGATGAGACAGAACGGTGGAGGAGAGAGAACAATGTTTTTGAATTACCAACATTAGAACTGATGATGTCTGAGAAGTAGCTGGATTTGGCTTGAGAAATACTGTTCTTGTAATGGATGAGGTGGTTTGCATAAAGTTCCTTGTGAATTGTGAGACCGGATTTTTTATAAAGACGCTCTAGCCGCCGACCTTTTGTTTTCAGGGAGCGGAGTTATTATAACAATTATTGCACAATCATGACAAAAATGATCAGAAATGATCATTTTTTATCATAATTATTATTTATAAAGCCTTTAAAACAACCACAGCTGCAACAAAGTGATGTACACATGAAATTAAGAACATTTAAACACAAAAAAATAATAAAAAAATAATGTTTTTTATTTTTTTATTTTTTTAAAACAGTAATTTCATATTTTTATTAAATATGATACGTTCGTAGGTCCCGTTGTTCGTAGGTCGATGGAGTCGTAAGTGGGGGGTTACCTGTATATATATATATACATATATGTTACATATATGTAACAATATAGGAGTTATTAGTCAGTTTACTGACTTACCTATAGTTTAGACGTGCAGGTATGAGCAGACTTTTATCTGCACAAACTTGCCACCAAGTTCACGGGGTCTCAACTTTTTCAGAATAAATCAACAAATCTAACGATGTGATTAGCCAGTAATGTAACACTCACGCTTAGACTTCAATTTATGTTGGTCTACCAAAAAAATAGACCTTTTATTGAAACTATCACAAGAATTACATTAAACATTTGTATCGATATTAGCTCTGATTTAATAACTACGTTGACAAGAATTCAAATTAAAACAAACAGACAGTTGGACCTTTCTGTTGGCACATTACTTAAAGTTTACCATGATGAAAACAAACATATTAAATAGCTTATGAAAAATAAGAAATAGGAGGAAGGAGTTCTGGAGCTAAGTTAAGCTAAAGTTGTTTACTTTGAACCAGACTAGGTGACACCGTTTCCCCCACACGAGCAGATTGCTGGGCTCCCGCACGTTCAAACACACCACGGCTCTTTACCTGTTGGAGGTTCGTCTCTTGGAGACAAGAGTGGAGAAGTTTGTGGACACACACGTGGATGGGTTTGTCCAGTGGCCGTCCAGTTGGACTTCAGCGTGAGTGTGCTGATTCACGATACGAGGAACTCGCCTCCCTCGGCAGGGACCAACGGTCGAGCGCACAGACTGACTTTTCAAAATAAAACTTTAGAAAACAAATTCTTCCAGAACAGTGACAGGATCACAGTAAGGCTTTGCTATGATCCTAGCGGAGACGTGGGTCGTTGACATATGACCGGGCCGACTCCAGCTTTCCCAGGGAAGAGAAAACAGTTGCAAGTAGTTCTCCTCCAAAAACTAAAGGCAAATGCAGGAAGTGCCCATTTATAGGGAGGCGGGATCTGAACCACCTCCTGAATAACTATTGGCTGGTTATAACAAAATAAAAGATGGAAGTATGATCCCATAGGCAGAAAAGTCTCTTGACGGACAGCAGGAAAACTGTTTACATAAACAGCCAGGTGGCCTGCTTGTGAGCACAGAAAAATGTTATGGCTAACTTCATAGACAACACAAGAGAAGGGAGAGAACAGCTCTTACCCTGACTTCTGCCTTAGCGACAGAGTCTGCTTATTTTGCAGAAATAAAACCAGCAGAAGGTCATAGCTCATGAAAGTAACAGATCATCATTAATAATGACAAAAATATACTGTAGATCAATTCTGAATTAACACACATTAAAGAGAAAGTTCAATCTGATTAATTAGTGTCCATTAATTCATAATAATTGTAAAAATATATAAGTGTCCATCTGTCTCCTTGAGAGCTTCAAGAAGGTGTAACACTTAGAGTTTCAGAGAGATGTGGAGAGGTGTACTTGAAGGTCAAGACAGAGGCCTATATCACTACAGTCCCCCTTTTTGGAAGTCATCGCCTGTCCTTGGGGATGAGTTCCAACACGAAACGATACCACCGAATGTCTCTGACCTCTATGTAATCCAGTAAGTGGAAAAAAAAAATTCAAAAATATACTCCCATAATGTTTTTGGAAATTCCATACTGTTCGTAGGTAATCCCATTGCGGCAAGCTTTTAATCCTTTGGAAAACATAGTCTGTTAACCCATGGAGAACTGAGTCTGTGATCCCTTGGAAAACAAAGTCTTATAATCCACAACGGTAAATCCACAACGATGGGGGTTATTGATTTCATCAGCAAGAATGGTTTTTAATCAGCATGTAGAGGGGATCCCTCGATTGAAGCAGAGGAGGCGGGCCTTGGATGAAGGTTGAAGACCAACGTTGGATCAGCAGGTCCCCACATCGAAGGTTGCAGGCTGGATGGCTTCCAGTCGGTGCCACCCTGGTTCAATGTGTCATGCAATTATGTGGTTTTAGGTGGGCTTATGATTGGGATTCTACATTAAGCCTTACCTATATGCACCTGGTATGTAAGCTATCATGGATTAGATCAGCTAAAATTACCAATTAAGGGGTGGATCAATGCTGTAAAAATCAGACATAGGGATCTATACCTATAGAAATGTGGAGGGCTTCTGTAACGAAGGCCTCTTCTTTCAAACTATTCCTCCATTCATTATTTAGTTTAGGTTAAACTAAAAATACAAAAATGAAATCTAGTTTGGTATAAATGTCTGTTGTCTCTTAGACGAACGACGCAAGATTTGGTAATCCCTATAAATTTTGAAGTCTATGGCGAGACTCATCAAAATGAATAGATCTAGAATAGAAACGATCGAATCGGTTCTACCTAAATGATTGGGAGGTCAGTGTAGATTATAGTACCTTAAGTAGTATTAATCTACAATGACTCATCAAAGATTGAGATCTTTAACAAAATGAACAGCATGTTGGCATAGTTAAATCCATTTAAGTCTTCAACTTATCAACAATCAAAACCTCTTTGGCTGGGAGTGTTCAGAAAACAATAACAACTTCAATAACAACAAAAGTAGCAATTAAGCAACTAAAAACAACGTTTCACTACGTCAAACTCACTCTGGTCGTCAGATTCCACGTCACACACAAGAAAAACAGTTCTTAGCTTTATAACCGATGTCAATTAAATCCTGCAGATTTAAACGGTTGTTAAGGTTAGTTTTTGTTGTGGGTTTTATGCTTAGCGTTTCTAAGTTCTAGTTGGAACGGTTTCTTTTCGCAACTAGAATAGTTTAAACTGTTTAGTTTATTTACTATCCTGTGCTTGGACGACCTTCTTTTCCCATGAAGTCTGTGAGTTTGCGAGATCTTTGTCGTTTGTGGGGTTATTGAAATCTTTGTCCTTGACATGGGCATGGCCTAACATCACCCCCCTGTGGTCATGAGGGACCAAGCACACGGGTGTGGACGTCCGTCCATGGGCACGAGTTAGGATGCCATTGTTTAGTTTAAGCTGTTCGCGCAGTTTATGGGGAACCTTGTACAGGAACCTTATAGGTTTCGGCCAACGTACCTCTGTACGTTTACCTCTTTCTGCGTAATGCAGGTGTGTCACAACTGTCGGCGCCGTCGCAGGCGTGTCTCTGTCGTTGTGATGTATGTCTTCCCACTTCATGAATGAAGAGGTGCTCTTTGAGTCTGTAAGAACTATGTCATCTCTGAGTAGTTCTAGATTCAAATGCTCTTGAACCAAGGTTTCATAGAAAGCTTGGCTGATGACTGAATTACCTGTCCCAGAGGACAGCACAGCGTTCTCGGTGTGTGATCCTTGGATCTCTACACCGTCCTCTACCTGTGGTAGGAAGTGTGAGTCTGCCCCCCTTTTGTTTGAGGAGGGGTCCTCAAAATCAGTAACAATGAAGTCCAAGTGACTGTCAGCGTGTTGTAGACTGTCACTACGTGGGCTCAGATGTCCTTGAACCAAGACTTCACTGAAAGCTTGGCTGTATGCCGAATTACCTGTCCCACAGGACAGTACAGCGTCATCGGTGTGGGACTCTTGGATCTCCACACCTTCTTCTACCTGTGGTAGGAAGTGGTCAGGGAGTGCTGAAGGTGTCAGCTCGCAGAGGAGGTCCTCGTGATGGGCCAGAGTCTGGTCCACCTGTTGAGTCTCCTCTGTCTCACCTGTAGTTGAAGGTTCACTTACCGGGTCTGTGGTCTCGGTTGGGGAATCCCATGTGACCTCAGCGGTACCTGTTGTTAGACAGTCAGTGTCCTGACCTTGGGGAGGTACCACGATTGGCAGTGGACTGCTCACTGTGGCCCACATTGTCTGATTGCCATAATTTATAATCGCTTCAAAGCGATTTATAAAATCTTGGCCAACCACAAATGGAGCCCGGAGTGAGTCTAGATCAGACACATATACCGGGTGGTATAGTGACATCTCGCCAATCTGCATGTGGACCATGGCTATTAGGGTTGTTCTCGTCTTTGCGAGGCCCAGTTGATCACCATAAGTGTCTTTCACAAAGGGTATTTGCCTGCCAACATCGTTAGCGGCGGTCCTTAGCTCCTCAAACAGTTTGGCTGACATGACAGACACGTCTGAGCCGCTAACCAGGAGTGCTTCTTGCTCTAGGACCCCTTCCAATGTGAGTGGCAGGTAAGCTCTCTTAGCTATCCCCCTTTTTATAAAGTTACACAGAAACCGTTCAGGTTTTTCCACACGTTTCTGTGTACGTGTGACTCTGTCTGTGTAATCATCGTCGCTGTCAGCATCATGATGGCAGTCTGCCACATGACCTTCAGGATGCGGATTTTCAGCAATTTGTTTGCTGTCAGCATTCATGTCAGTGTTGACATTGTCGATGTCAACTGTGTGCACTGAGTTGTAGCAAAAGGCAGTGCTGCGCGTCGCTTCGTCAGGTTGAACAACGTTGTTTGTGTTATCATCAAGGACCACGTCACACGTTGTCTCAGCTTGGTCAACCACTGTAACATTCAAATCATTTGACAAACAAACCACATCCTCAGTCACGTCCTCGCGCGGAGGCGCCGCTTCCATAATCTGGAGCATGTGTGACTCATTGCATGTCTCGAGCGGGGCAGGGGCAGGAGGGCCGCTTCTCGGGGGCACATGTCGGGACAGACCACTTTTCAAAGGGTCACGGTACCCAGACATCAACATCTCTCGAAGTTCACCCACAGTGAGATCCATGAGAGAACTCTTTTGGTTCGATCCGGACCATCTGGGTTCATCTGGAGGGCGAACACCTACCTTGTGTGGTTCTCTGCTCCTCTCAAGGTTTTCAACCTGAGGGGCAGGGGGTTCAGAACTCCTACAGCTCGTAGCACCATGCTGATGTATGTTATTATGAAAAACCTGTGACCTCTCGCACTTTGAAGGAGAGGGAACCTCTACTACTTCCTGCGAGTGGGATGTGACCTTTTGACCTGTACAACCCTCTGATGGTATCCTAGGTTGTATTTCGGCCTCAAAAACTGACGTAGCATATTGTCTTATCACTTCCATGGAATCTTTTTTGCAATCAACCTTGAAATGAACACATTTCATTTGAAAAGGCATAAGATTCATAATGAAAAGACGTTTAAACTCCATATTTTCCTCTAGTCCAGGAATAGTTTTGCCCCCGGAGTAGACCGAGATTAGCCTGTCGTAGAATGACAGGGGACTTTCCCACTTATCCTGACGGACGTTCCTAGCAGCTAAGTAATTAGCATACGATGAGGCAGATTCCCCCTTTTTGCGGCAAGCACGGGCAGGAATCCCAAGGCCCCCATCCATCCATCTAGGATAAACAGAACAAGAGGCCTCCTCAGGTGGTTCACCTGTTTGAACGTCCATCTTTGTACTGATGTTCTGTGAAAAATCAAGTAAAGCGGGTCTCATTTCGCAGCTTGCAAATATGCAAAGTGTATGAGCTGCTCAGAAAACATCCAAGATGTTAAATGAAATAAAAATCAGTGATGTCTAGTAATTTGTCGACCTGTGACAAGGTCAAACAAAAACGGCTGTCGTTGTGAGATTTTTGTGAAAATCAAAACAAAAGAAGCCCCATGTGTGTTATTTTAAACTTGCAGTTTAAAATAAAAATAAAAACAGACAGTTTGTTTTGCACAGAATCAATGATAAAAGTGTCAGATTTTATCAACAACAGACATGTCTGTATGAAATCTGTGTAACTGTCCTGCCATCAACATTTGATTATATGTGAAAATCAAATTAAAGTGTGCTGTGAGTACAATATTCTCAAAATGTTTCCCGTCTAAAACAGGAACAGTTAACATGTACACATTACAGGAAGACTGCGTCTTCTAATGTAACCAGCAGGGGTCACAGCGCTGGAAGTGAGTTTATCACAGCGACTGTAATTTCTCTATTTGACCGCTATAGAGGCGCTGTTATCACCAGCGAGCGAAGCTGCAGTTTTTTAGCCCACACAGACATCCAACACGGATGAAAAGCATCAATCAGACAGATCTAAAGCGTAACGTGATAAGCTCTAGAACCCAGGCTCACAAAACGAAATCATGTGAGCAAAATCGGTTAAACTGTGAAACCTTTTAAACTGCGTTTAAAAGAAATAAGGTCGGTCCTCATAAAACCGGCAAAATCGGTGTCACATGACCTGGTCACATGGCGATCGGCAGTCTTCAGAGCAACCGGCTCAATCCACCCATTAAAACCTCAAAAACACCGCGTTTAAACAGTCTTTTTAATGACAGTAATGGACAAACAAGCAGGAAACTCGTCTGGGACGATATATATATATAAATAAAAAGAATGTCCCAACACAGGAGAGCCACCTCATCTGGACAAAACTCAGCGGTTCGCCTCCACCTCACGGACAAGGGTCACTCATTTGAGGACCAAAATGTGCAAATTTTGGACCGAGAACACAGATGGTTTGAGAGGGGTGTGAAGGAAGCTGTCTATGTTAAGAGAGAAAAACCTTCTCTTAACAGAGGAGGAGGTCTGAGATTTCAACTTTCCAAGACTTATAACTCAGTTTTGGGGCTGATTCCCAAATGTTTTACACCGGATGGGAGCAGAGGTGTCTTGTCTGTGAATTAGACTAGCAAAGTTTGTTGAGAAACCTCTGTTGTTGGGCTGTGAGGTGTTTTTTGTCAATTTACATACAGTTGTGTGTCTTCTGTCAGAGACTTCAAGGGAACCCCCTATTGTTAAGGTGTGATCTGTCAATTTACATGTATGTGTTACCTCAGCTTGCAATTTACATGTTGGTGCGTGACTCCTGTTATAACTCCACGCGCACACAGTCTGGTTCATTGAATTGATAAAGCTCCTTGGATGGGAATATGAAAGTAGCTAAGGTAGTAATTCCTCATTTTAAAAATGGTGATAAATGTGTGTTCAACAATTATAGACCAATATCCTTGTTACCACAGTTCTCAGAAATTCTAGAAAAACTATTTGTGAAAAGACTAGATCAATTTATTGCTAAACAAAATATTGTAAGTAGCAGTCAGTATGGGTTTAGAGCAAAAAACTCTACATCAATGGCTCTCATGGAATTAATAGAACAAATAACTACTGCTGTCGATCAAAAACAATATTGTGTCAGTATTTTTGTTGATTTAAAAAAAGCATTCGATACTATTGATCACACCATTCTCCTTGAAAAATTGAACAAATATGGTATTAGAGGACCAGCATTACAGTGGGTATCTATTTGAAAGATAGGAAACAATTTGTACAAATAAATGGTATAAAATCTGACCTCTGCAATATCACATCTGGAGTTCCTCAAAGCTCTGTACTTGGACCAAAGCTATTGATTTTATATGTGAATGACTTGGTAAATGTGTCAGGACTTCTTAAATGTGTCCTTTTTGCAGATGATACCACATTGTTTTTGTTTGGTTAAAGATATAGAACAGATGTTGGAGTTGATGGACAGAATTTGTCAAAATACAAACTTGGTTTAAACTTAATAAATTATCATTAAATCTAGATAAAAACTAATTACATGATATTCAGTAATAAAAAGAACTGTTGATGTTCCATTTAAAATTGAGGGTGTTGAGATTTATAGAGTGAGTGAGGTGAAGTTTTTGGGTGTTATCATTGATGACAAACTGACATGGAAATAACACATAAATTCTGTAAGAATACAAATGGCTAAATCTATTGCAGTACTGTATAAAGTCAGAGGCTTATTAAAACGATAAAGCTCTGTCACTGATGCTTGCTCAATAATCCATGTAGAAAAATCTAAAAAAGCTAAGTCTGGTCCTCTGGACATTAAAAAAACAAAGCAAAAAAATTGTAGAAACGTTTCGTCTTTCGTCCGAAAGACTTCCTCAGTCTGAGATGCTGTATTCAGCTCAGTCTTATAAATAGCACCCTCTCACAGTGGATCAACCAGTTGGCTGATGACAGCCGAAAACAGTTGCTCACATGATCATGGAGGACCATCAGCCTAACGATGGATCGTTAGCACCCTGATGGTTGTTTGCTATTCACAGAGGGTTGAGTGATACTAGCAATAACAGCATTGATACTGAACAGCAGATACTCCAAGATGGCCACGCTACGACCGGCAGCAGCTTCATGGGCTCTCAGTTCATCCCTAGCTTTTAGTAGTTTTAATAGTGATTCTGTACCTGACTCTGCACGTTTTATGCGGGTGAATTATAGCCGAACTGAACTGTTGAGAATTGGAGCAGATTTGCCACAGGGAACAGCTGAAATCAGCAACAAACTCAAATCTACGCTCGGCAGGATGCGGCTCTTGAAGTCTTCCACCTGGAAGCTGCAGCGGAGGTGCTCCGGCTCACGCTCCGGAGATAAGAAAAGGAAGCGGTGCTCCCGGCGTCAGAAGCGAGGCTGCCGGGCGGGGATCATGGCGAGACTGAAAGCGGACGCTAAAACCGGGAGACCCCCGATGCCAGCTCTTTTTCTGTCTAACGTCTGCTCGCTGGACAACAAAATGGATTTGCTTCGTCTGAGAGTGACAACGTCGAGGAGATGAAGTGCTCTGTGCTTTACCTCACGGAAACGTGGATTTCTAAGGAAACACCGGACTCTGTGTATGAACTGGATGACAGACTCTTTTTCAGAGCGGACTTCTGCACAGAGACTACGGGGAAAACACAAGGCGGCGGTGTCTGTGTGTACGTGAGTACGGATTGGTGTAAAAACTGTGCCGTTATTAAAAGCCTCTGCACAGCTGCTGTGGAGCTGATCACAGTGCGGTGTCGCCCCTATTATCTACCCCGCAACTATTCAGTGGTCCTTATCACAGTTATCTACATCACCCCAGATGCTAATGCTAATGTCGCCCTTGAAGAAATTCATGACTTACTCAGCATGCTGCAGTGTAAATATCCAGAGGGGCTTTGCATTGTTTTAGGTGACTTCAACCACGTGAATTTAAAGGACTCTCTCCCAACCTTCAAACAACACGTATCCATAGCAACACGAGGGAGTAACACCCTCGATCACGTCTACACAAATGTAGGCGCGTACACAGCGAAGCCACGCCCACCGCTCGGGGGTTCTGATCATTTATCACTCCTCTTGGTCCCAGCACAACTCCCCCCCCCCAAGACGTTGTAAACCAGAACAAAAGGAAGTAACATTTTGGCTCCAGGACAGCACCCCCATGCTGAGAGACTGCTTTAAAAAAACAGATTGGTCTGTCTTCAGGGAGGTAGCTACTGATGGAAGCTCAGTGGATCTGGAACTTTATGCATCCTCAGTTCTGGGTTATATTAGCACATGCTCTGAAAATGTATCCATAAAAAAATATGTTAAATCTTACCCCAACACAAAACCCTGGTTAAACAAAGAGGTTTGCACCCTGCTGGCAGCCAGGAACACTGCCTTCAAGTCTGGAGACTCAGAGGAGCTGAGAAAGACCAGGAAAGAGCTGGTTGCTGGCATTAAGAGGGCAAAGGCCACATATGCACAGAGGATCGAGGGACAGTTCACCTCACAAGACCCACGGAGCATGTGGAAGGGCATCAAATGCATAACTGATTATAAAAGCAGGAGCAAACAGTGCCCCAAAGACCCATCTCTGCCTGATGCCCTCAACAAGTTTTATGCACGGTTTGAAGACCCAAATAGACCACCCAGCACCAGACTCACCTCATCACCAGAGGAAGAGCATCTCAGCGTGACCACAACAGAAGTGAGGAGTAGTCTCAGAAGGATCAACCCTCATAAAGCAACTGGACCGGACAACATCCCCGGGAAAGTTCTGAAGGAATGTGCGGACCAGCTCTGTGAGGTGCTGGCTGACATCTTCAACACCTCACTTGCTCTGGAAACAGTCCCCACCTGCCTGAAGACCGCCACCATCATCCCAGTCCCAAAAAAGCTCCACAGCGACTTGTCTGAACGACTATCGGTCGGTGGCCCTCACCCCGATAGTTGCAAAATGCTTCGAAAAACTGGTCATGACCCACATCAAAACAACCGTCAACATCAACGAGGACCATCAGTATGCATACCGTGAGAACCGATCAACAGAGGACGCCATCTCGTCCGTGGTCCACACTGCTCTCACCCACCTGGATCAGAAAGACTCCTACGTCCGTATGCTCTTTGTGGACTTCACATCTGCCTTCAACACCATGATCCCCCAAACTCTGATGGACAAACTATCCACACTTGGACTAAGCCCCTCCATTTGTAACTGGGTCTTAGACTTCTTAACAAACAGACCTCAGTCCGTGAAGATCCACAACTTCTCCTCCTCCACCATTGCCCTCAGCACTGGCTCTCCTCAAGGATGTGTGTTGAGCCCCCTTCTGTTCACTCTGCTCACATATGATTGTGCAGCTACCCATCCAGGTTGTCATATTGTAAAGTTTGCAGATGATACAGCGGTGGTGGGATGCATCACAAACAATGATGAGTCCAGCTACAGGCAGGAGGTGGAACACCTGGAGAGCTGGTGCAAAGAGAATAACCTTCACATGAATGTGAAGAAGACAAAGGAGATGATTGTGGACTTCAGAAGGAACAAACAAACACACACCCCACTGAACATAGGTGGATCAGTGGTGGAAGTGGTCTCCAGCTACAAGTACTTGGGGGTACACTTGAATGATAATCTCAGCTGGACCAACAACACCACCAGCCTGATCAAGAAAGGTCATCAGAGACTCTACTTCCTCAGACGGCTGAGACGAGCTGGTCTGAGTAGCCCAGTCCTCACCTCCTTCTACAGGTGTGCAGTGGAGAGCATCCTGTGCTCCAGCATCAATGTGTGGCATGGAGGCTGCACAGCTGCAGAAAGAAAAGCTTTGCAGAGAGTGGTGAAGGCTGCACAGAAGTCTGTTGGAGTCAGTCTCCCCACCATCACAGACATTTACACTTCGAGATGCAGGAAAAAAGCCACCTGCATCATGAAAGACCCCACTCACCCAGCACACACACTCTTTGCCCCACTCCCCTCAGGACGGAGGTTGAGGAGCATCAAATGTAGAACCACTAGACTGAGGAACAGCTTCTACCCTGAGGCTGTTAGACTCATGAATAAATAAATAATAAGAATAATCACTGTGAAATATCACATCATGCTGATGCTGATCTGTTTTCTTGTTGCTGTGTTCATCTGTGACCATCTGCTCATACAGACTCATGTTCGTGCTGCTGTTTGTAATGACGTTTTTCTATTTGATTTGATTTGATTTGATGTTTATTCATTCATTTTAAAAGAACAATACAAGACAGTTTCATCAGATACAAGATTACAAGTAGGATAAAATGAAGGGAGCAGAAAGAAGATGAAATCTTATTATATCTGCCCCTATTTCACAGTTTGTTCAACCAATGATAACTTTCAAGCAACATCACAGAATGAATAGTTCTACCTATTTTCCTAACTGTAATACACAAACTACATCACAAAATGAATAATTCTACTTAATTTTCCTGACTGTAAAACATAAACTAGATCACAAAATGAATAATTCTACTTAATATTTCTAACTGTAATACACAAACTACATCACCCATAATTCTAATTAATTTTCTAATTCTAATTTTTTTATTTTTTATTTTTTTTATTTTTTTATAATTTTATTTAATTTTCCTATTTTTTTTTTTATTAATTTTCCTAACTGTAATACACAAACTAGATCATAAAATGAATAATTCTACTTAATTCTACTTAATTTTTCTAATTGAAATACACAAACTAAAAGATGGCACAACATCAAGATGTTCACAAAATGAATAATTCTACTTAATTTTCCTAATTGTAATACACAAATTCATCACAAAAATGAATAATTCTACTTAATTTTTCTAACTGTAATACACAAACTGCTTCATAAAATGAATAACTCTACTTAATTTTTCTAACTGTAATACACAAACGTACCGTACATCATAAGTACAACATAATTGTAATACACAAACACGCAAGATTACATCATATATAGTTTTTGAGCAAGTCCTTTTTGACCTTTTTCTTAAATGTATACATTGATTTTTCATTTTTAACATCACTCTCCAGAGCATTCCACAATCGAATTCCCTGAATTGAGGTAGACCGTCCTTTTAAGCTGGTTCTGAATTGTGGTTTGATGAATATCTCTGTCCCTTTGAGATTGTAATAACTTTGTCTTTTTATAAAATTTCTTTGGATATTTAAAGGTAATGTGTTATTATGAGCCCTATACATAATTGATAAAATACTATATTCTACCAATTCCTGGAATTTCAATAAGTTTAGTTGAATAAACAAGGTGTTTGAAGGGTGAGTGAAATGTTTTCTGGTGATTACTCTTACAGCTCTCTTTTGTAAAATAAAAACAGGCTTTGTAATAGTTTTGCATGCTTTTCCCCAAACCTCAATACAATAGATTAAATGTGGAGCAATGATTGTGTTATACAACATATGTAAAGCTTTATCAATTAAAAAATCCCTGACTTTATACAGTACTGCAATTGCTCTAGCTAGTTTTTTTTAATAGAATTTACATGATGTTTCCATGTCAGTTTGTCATCAATGATAACACCCAGAAACTTCACTTCACTCACTTTACAGATCACAACATCTTCAATTTCAAATGGATCGTCATCAACAATTCCCTTTTTGTTACTGAAAATCATGTAGTTAGTTTTATCTAAATTCAAAGATAATTTGTTTAATTTAAACCAAGTTTGTATTTTTATAAATTCTGTTTTCATCATATCCAAAATCTGTTTTATGTCATTACCCGAACTGAAAAAAGTGGTGTCATCGGCAAAAAGAACACATTTAAGTAGTGCTGACACATTTACCAAGTCATTCACATATAAAATAAACAACTTTGGTCCAAGCACAGAACCCTGAGGAACTCCACAAGTGATATCACGGAGGTCAGATCTAACATCATTTATTTGCACAAACTGTTTCCTGTCCTTCAAATAGCTAGATACCCACTGTAATGCTGGTCCTCTAATACCATATTTATTTAGTTTTTCAAGGAGAATGGTGTGGTCAATGGTATCAAATGCTTTTTTTAGATCAACAAAAACACTAACACAGTACTGTTTATGATCGACAGCATTAGTTATTTGTTCCATTAAATCCATGAGAGCCATTGACGTAGAGTTTTTTTCTCTAAACCCATATTGACTGCTACTTAAAATGTTTTGTTTATCAATAAATTGATCCAATCTGGACACAAATAGTTTTTCTAGAATCTTTGAGAACTGTGGTAATAA
>JBBPBX010060311.1:0-21486 GCA_038048925.1 Garcialebias charrua
GAGGAGTCCCAAGAGGGCGAAGGTTAATAGGAGCAGTTTCATCGTGGTCCTAAGGAAACACAAACAGACAGATCTTAGCTTTCTAACAGATGTTGGGTTATGCGACTTATAGGGTGGGAAATACGGTAGTTCAAACCTGATTAGTTTATTTACTATCTTGTGTTTGGACGACCTTATTTTCCCATGAAGTCGGTGAGTTTGTGAGATCTTTGTCTTTTGTGGAGTCATTGAACGCCTTGTAAGGTTTGATCTGATTTCGATGTACCCATTTAGCAATTGGCTCTTTGCGGCCTTTGCTGATTTTGATTTCGTAGACGACTGAGGACACTTTGTCTGTTATCAGATGAGGTCCAGTCCACCTGGGCATTAGTTTGCGGGCGAGAGTTCCGGTCTCGGACCCTCCTTTCCCGGTTGCTGGAGCGAACGTATAGTACCAGACTCTGTCTCCCACTTGGAGTTCATTGTGAGAGGCCTTCTGGTCGTAGTACGCCTTGCGTCCTTCAGCAGATTTTTCCAGGTTTTTCTGGGCGAAAGCAAAAGTGTTTCTGAGGTGTACATTCAAATCTTTCATGTATTGTTGTGTAGTGTAGGCTGTCGCCATGGCGGCGTCGCCTGGTTGGTACAACAGGTGTAGAGGGAGAGTCATTTGTCGACCGGTCATCATCTCGAAGGGAGAGATGCCAGTTGATGTGTGTGGAGTGGCTCTTATGGCCATGAGGACCAGAGGGAGTTTCACGTCCCAGTCCTTGTGGTTTGCAGCCACGTATTTCTTCAAAATACTCACCACAGTTCTGTTTGCTCTCTCTACTTGGCCTGAAGCCTGTGGGTGGTAGCCGACATGAAAGTTGGCCTTGACGCCTAGCGTCTTCCACAGTTCTTTCATCACTTCACCTGTGAAGTGTGTACCTTGGTCTGAGTTCACCCTAAGGGGAAGTCCAAACCTTGAGAATATATGATTCATTAACAACATAGCAGTAGTTTGTGCTGTGTCGTTAGGAGCTGGTAGGCATTCTACCCATTTGGTGAATGCACAGGTTACCGTGAGAAAATATTTATTTCCTCTAGAGCTCTTAGTGAGTGGTCCAACCCAGTCGATCTGGAGGTCAGACCATGGGAATGCAATGCCTCTGCTTTGCAGTGGTGCTCTGTGAAGTGGTCTGGTTGGCTGAAACTGGCCACAGACCACGCACCCTTCAATGTAGTCCTTGACATCCTTTTTCATTCCAGGCCAATAGGCAATTTGTTTTAATGCCGTCAGCGTGGCTTTATCTCCTTTGTGTCCTGCGGACGGGAGATCATGGGCATGAACTAACATCACCCCCCTTTGGTCATGGGGAACCACGAACACAGGTGAGGACGTTGGTCCATGAGCGAAAGTTAAGATGCCCTTGATTAGTTTTAGCTGTTTGCGCAGCTGATAGAGGACCTTAAGGTCTGGATCGGAATCCAGGTCGTCTTTAGACGGACTATTTTTGTTCGGATCGGTCAGGTACAGTATCATGGAGTTGATAGCAGGATCCGCCTTCTGTAGTTGGATGATGTCTGGGTCAGTCAGTGCAGGTCGTACAGAGACTGCGTTGTCAGCAGGTCTGGCTGCGGCCTGTGCACGTGTGACTGCCATAACCCTGACTGAAGGTTGTATTGGCAGAGTCTCGATTAACCAGGAGGGGTCGAAGGACCATAGAGGACCTTCGTCGGCTCCTTCCTTGGCTAAGGAATCTGCAATGTCATTGTAGTGCTTGTCATCGCCTGGGACTCTAGAATGCCCTGGAACCTTCTTCCAGTAGATCTGTAAGTCGTGTGATGTCACCAAGTGATCACACGCTATGAAAAGCTCTTTGTGTTTGACCACTTTTCTGTCGCTTGTTAGGAAACCGTTCTGTTTCCACACAGCGAGGTGACAAGCGAAACTCAAACGAGCATAGTTAGAGTCAGTGCAGATGACTAGCGTCTTGATGGAGCGTTCTACTACCATCTGGAGAGCTATTAGGATTCCTGCAATCTCAGCGTACTGAGAAGTCTGAGATCCTAATTTGTAGCTGAAAGTTATCTGCTCTTGGTCTTGGAGGAGGACCCCTCCAACACCTGCTCTGCAGATCTTGTCGCGGAGGAATGAAGATCCATCCACGTACAATGTTGTCATATCTTTGCAGATATTGTCATCAAAGAAGTGGTGATTCGGGTCTTCAGTTACTGGGGGTTTTACCTCAACCGGCGGCTGGGTGGCTGGTACATCTTGTGTACACTTCTGGCAGATTGCCAAGTCCGTCCCCAGATGAGACTTCTTGTTTTGACCATAACGTATGTCTAGGTTAAAACTTTGAAGCGCCATGAGCCACGTTGCAACACGTGAGTTTGTCACCACACCATCTCTGATGCGTTCACTGTTAAGAAAGGTCACTGGCTGGTGTTGTGTTTCCACAATGATTTTCTGTCCACCAATGTAGCTGGAGAAATGTTTAACTGCCCACACTGTGGTCAGTAAAGCTTTCTCACAGTCTGAGAATCTCAACTCGGGGCCTGCCATCGTTTTGCTGGCGTAGGCTACTACACGTTTGTCTCTGTCGTGTATCTGGTACAGACCTGCACTTATGCAATGAGCTGAGAAGCCCACTTCCAAGTAAAACTCTTTGTTGTAGTCTGGGTAGACTAAACAAGGGGCTGACTTGATCCTGTTTATAAGAGCGTCCATTGCCTGTTGCTGTTTGTCAGTCCAAACAAATGGTACGTCTTTTTTAAGGAGTTCAGTCAGTGGTTTCGCAAGGTCCGCATAGTTTTCGATGAATTGGTTCGAGTAGTTACACACGCCCAGAAAACTTTGTAGTTCTTTGAGATTGGTGGGGACTTTGAGATTGTCGAGGCCTTGGGTGCGAGTCAGCTGTGGTTGTACTCCGTCAGGACCTACAAGTAGGCCAACGTAGTCCACTTTGGTTCTGCACCATTGGCATTTTGACAGTGATATTTTAGCACCAGCAGTTGTCAGCTGATTCAGAACGTGGTCGATCTCAGCCAAATGTGAGTCCAGTGTTGGCTGCCTCAAAAGGACATCGTCCACGTAGATCAGTGTCCCACGCTCGTGGGCGTCTGGACATGCTTTGTTCAAGAAGATGTTGAACTCTGCAGGTGAGTTAGCGTAGCCAAAGGGACACCTGTTAAAGGTGTACTGACGGCCACCAAAAGTGAAAGCTAGTTTGTACTGGTCCTCGGCGCGCACAGGGATGGTCCAAAAACCAGAGGCGACGTCGAGAGTCGAGAAGTACTTACCATTGGTGACCTTGGGCAGTTCCTGTTGGAGTTGCGTCATAGGCCATCTGGATAAGGGAACTTGTTTGTTTAGCTTTCTGTAGTCTATAGTGAGTCTCCACTTACCATTAGGTTTTAACACCGGCCATAAAGGCGCAGAGTAAGTGCTGTTACAGTATCGGATGATACCTTTTTCTAACAGGTCATTAATGATTTCTCTGATAGGTTGATGTGCTGCCAGAGGAATCTTGTACTGTCTGACAAATGCAGGGGGAGCATTAGGCGGGGTTGGGATGCTCACTGTGTGGAGCGTGGTCAACCCACAATCCATCGAGTCAGCTGAGAATGATTTCTCATACTTTAAAAGAACTTCGCGAAGTTTGTCCCTTTCTTCATCAGTTTTCAGGGCGTCGGCTTGAGCGACCACCTGTTCAATCTGTGAAGCAATTGAGAGGGGTTCTTGTCCTTTGGGGAGCTCCATTGAGTCCCTTTCAGTGTCGTGAAACCTGTCTACAGGTAGGGCACTATAAGTTTGAGGACCTAGACTGTCTCCTCGGTTGAAACCGAACCGGTTGACTGTGTCATGGTCGGAATCATTGGGGGAGAAGAGAGCTATGGCCTGTGTTGGTTTCGTGAACAAGACTTGCCCCGTGTGTTGATTTGGGATCAAGTTTTCTGGGAGTCCTCCCAGAAATGGAATGCTTAGCTCAAAATCATGAAAATCAGTAGAGATCAACCATCCTAGCTGTGTGTTTTTTGGGATCAGTACCTCTTCTGTGCTTGTGTTGCACACAGCAACAGTCGTGGTTCTGCAGTCGAGGGTCACTTGGCATGTGGCCTCCATGGACAGTCCTAAGTTGAAAAACATAGGAGATGGTTGAAAGTATGCCTGTTTTGTGCTAATAGCTTGTCCTTTCATGATGTGACACATCACTGGCTTGTTCATAACCTGAGGTGGTACCGCAGTGTTATGGCTGTTAGCAATCTGACAGACCTCTGGAATGGTCTGTCCAGCCTTAAGGTTCTCTGTGGTCAGCACAGGAGAGTCCTTTGTGGCCGTGTCTAGTGACCACAGTACATTATTGTTGATGTCCACTCGGACACCTAATCTTACCAAAATGTCGGAGCCTATGTAGGTTGCATGTGGTAAGTTCGGGACCACGAGGAACGAGTGATCCAGTTCTCGTTGGTTCCAGATTAGTTTCAGGGCAATGATCCCTATTGCGGTCATTACCTGTTTATCGTTGGGGTCTAACGAAAAGCGGAAAGCCTTTTTGTTCATATCTAGACCCAACTGTTTCTCAACCAAGGTTCCATAGAAAGCTTGGCTGATCGCCGATTTCTCCGTCCAAGGAGACAAAACAGCATCATCGGTGTGGGATCCTTGGATCTCAACACCTTTGACTACCTGTGGTAGGTAGTGTTCAGTGGGTGCTGACTGTTCCAGCTCGCAGAGGAGGCTCTCTTGTTGGGCCTTTTCTGCCTCACCTGTTGCTGAAGGTTCACTTACCGGGATTGTGCTCTTGTTGGAGGACCCCTTTGTGCCTTCCGCGGAACTTCACCAGATTATCTGAAGGATATTCTCATTCCATACTCATCCACCCGTTCGCTGCGGTCACAGAACAGCAATCTCCTTCACATTCCGAGAACCAAATTAAGGACCATGGGAGACCGGGCTTTCAGTGTGGCTGCCCCCCGCCTGTGGAACTCTCTTCCTGACTGTCTAAGAGCCCCACAGTCTGTGGTTGACTTTAAGAGCGACTTGAAGACCTTTCTTTTCGACCGAGCATACTCTACCTCCTCATGATTCTACTTTTGATCTTAGCTGATATTGTTATTGATTTTAAATGTTTTATTATTTGTTTTATTGTCTGTTTTATTGTCATTTAATTCTGTTGCTCCTTGTAGCACTTTGAGATTTTCATTAATGAAAAGTGCGTTATAAATTGAATTCATTATTATTATTATTATTACCTGCTGTTAGACAGTCAGTGTCACCTTGTGTAGGCATATCGATTGGCAGTGGTTGGCTCACTCTGGTCCACATTGTTTGATCGCCATAATCTATAATCGCGTCGAAGCGGTTTATAAAGTCTTGGCCAACCAAAAATGGGAATGAGTCAACGGTGGACACGTGTACCGGGTGGTATAGCGTCATTTCACCAATCTGCATATGAACCATGGCTATAGCTGTAAGGGTTGTTCTCGTCTCTGAGAGTCCCTGCAGTACTACAGCACATTCTTTGAGGGGTATTTCCCTGTCAACCCCGCTAGCGGCTATCCTTAGCTCCTTCAACAGTGTGGGAGACATAATGGTTATGTCAGCCCCACCATCCAGGAGGGCCTCTTCTGTGAGGACCCCTTCTAAAGTGATTGACAGGTAAGCCTTCTTAGCGGGCCCCTTCCTGATAATGTTACACAGGAACCTATCAGGTTTTTTCCGACGTTTGTTACGTCTACCATTGTCTGTGTGAATTTCATTCACCTGTACTGGTAGTGCAGTCACACATGGGTCTGAGTGATCGGTCTGTGACGAGTCATTGTCTTTGGTGAGTGCGCTTTCCCCCCCTTTTTCTGATGAGGGGCTCTCGGACTCTGTAACAATGATGTCATGGTTACAGTCAACATCTTGTTGACTGTCTATACCCTGATTGTCAGCATCCTGACCATCAGTATCTTGGTGACTGTCAGCAATCGTGGCATTGCTGTTATTTGTGTGTTCTGAGTCACTATCAATGATAGTGCTACACATCACTCCAGGTTTGTTTTCCTTGTTTGTTTTTTTCAAACTTTCTAACAACCGACGTATGTTCTCCATCTCTTCTGAAGACAGAGGTTTAGGGCCTTTTTTCTGGAACTTCTGTGGGTTTTTCCTCGCCCCAGACTGTTCAGTTTGAGGTGCAGGAGCTGGCGCATTGCTCGGGGGTCCTCTCTGGGACCACCCTCTTTCATATGAGTCTCCTTGGGACCCATATTTCTTTTTCTTTTGGAAAGCCCTCCTTTTTTGATGGGGCTCTTCCTCTTGATGCGGCCTGTACCACTTAGGGTCTCTGGACCCCTTTTGGTCTTTGTTCCAGCGGACACCTTCATTTTGCGGTCTGTCAGGTTGGAAATTTTGCTTATTCTCGGCTTCCTTAAAAGAGTGAGCTGGCGCTCTTGCTCCTTCAAGGTCTAGCGTTTGGTATTTGACCTTTTCACCAGGACACACTTCAAAGGGTGTTTTGTTTGGTGTGCGACCTGTAAAAACATCTATCGCGCACTCTCTTATGTCTTCGATGGACCTCCGTTTATAGTTTGCGCTGACATGTACTTTCTCTCTTATGTCAGGGCAAAGATTTTTGCTGAAGATATATTTAAACCCTATCTCTTCCTCCATCTCTGGCTCGTATCTGTCACCGAAATAGGCACGGAATATTCGGTCATAATTAGGGATGGGGCAGATCCGATCCAGTATCGGTATCGGTATCCGATACCAGCATTATTTAAGTATCGGGTATCGGATCAAACCTGCCGATACTTTTCCGATCCAGCTTCAAAGAGCACTTGTGTTCAATCACATTCTGTGACTGCCCTTCTTAACATTGTGTGAGATAAACCAATGAAGACCCTAAGCCTTACAATAGGGGGTTCCCTATTGTAAGGCTTAAGAGTGTCTTCATTGGGTTTATCTCACACAATGTTAAAATGAATAGTTTGGGTGCAAAAGTTCCATTATACAGAGTCAAATACCTGAACAGTATCGGATCGGGAAAGTATCGGTATCGGTCGATACTGAGTTAATAAGTATTAGTATCGGATCGGAAGTGAGAAATGTGGATCGGTGCATCCCTAGTCATAATATGACCTCGGGTGCTCATTCCGACCTTGCTTGATGTCGGTTGCCGCTATGATGCCATCGGGCCCCGTGCAAGGAGTATACTCCTTTATCAGCGCATCACAGAGAAGACTGTAGTCTTTCATTACTGCGTCTCGTTGACGCTTCATGAAGGCATGCACTGTCCTGTCCGAGGTTAACCTTACCAGACAGATTTTATCATCAACTGTAGCTTCTGGGAAGCGTTGAAGCTGGAAATCAAGGTCCTCGAGATAGATCTTGGTTTCGTGTGAGCCCATTGGGCCAGGGGCGAAGGTTTGAATGCTTTTCGCCATATTCCGTAGTTCAGCCATTGATAGAGGTATTTGTGGGTTATTATCAGATCCACCCACCGGTGCATCCGGTGGGATTGTTGGTATTAGAGGCCCTAAGGGACGGCGCGGTGGTGTTGGAGGGAGTAGTGCATCGGGCATGGGCGGGGGCGGTGGAGGAGGGAGTGGGTCATCAGGTATGGGAGGGGGCAGCGGAGGCGGTGGGTTCTCAAGGTGTTTACTCATGAGACCCAAACATTTTCTCTCTTCTTCAAAGAGTCTGTTCATTGCTGATGCACGCTCTATTCGACAACTGTTCAGTTGGACTCTTAACCCATCATTTTCACGTTGTAACATCATGTGCTGTTCTTGTGATTTTCTATAATCTTCTTGCAGCCTTGTGTACCGTAGTGATAATGATTCCAGGGTGTCCGTGCATTTTTCCAGCGCGTCTCGTGCCTCCCCACAATCCGCCTGAAGCGACTTGTATTGATGGTAATACGTATCCTTCTCCACCACACATTTTTCCAAATCATCTTGTGATTGGTCAAAATCCCTTTTTAACACTTTGCATTCTTCGTAGAGACTACGCGTTTGTTCAGCGCTGCCAATACTCGACTGTGTTAAACTCTTTACCTCCTGCTGTAAAGTGGCAACCTCCATTTGTGCTGTTAAACATGATGTAGAGACAGCCCGGCGTACAGCAGTTTCAAAGTCTAGCTTGGCCTTTAACAGAAGGCTTAATTTAGCCAAACGTTTATCTCTGTCTGCTTTCTTTTCAGCCGTTGTGGTTCCAGCTGTTACAGTTTTTAATGCACTGTCCACATCTGCTTCCTCCATCAACTGTGTCTCTTCATGGTAGTTTGTGATGGGCCCTGTGAGTGAAAATAAGGCACATTCGATCCAATCTGCTTTGGTCGGGTCGTGGCCTTGAGGTGGCACAGGCTGCCCTGTATCAGTGGTGTCAGGGGTCTCACCCTCTGTGCCTGCCATCTTTTATCTGGATTTTCAGTGAAAATCAAAATAAAAGATGTTCTGTATTCGTTATTCTAAACTTTTCACTATTTGAAATAAACAGGAAAGTTTAAATGTGCACAGGACAACTGTGGAAGATGATGTGTCAGAGAAAGGAAGAGAAAGGAAAAACTTTTCAGTTATCTGGAGTGAAAACTGTACTTTTGTTTGTTATTTTAAATTCTTTTGTATTTAAAATAAGCAAAAATGTTTGTCCGTACCTCTGTTATCCTAAATATTTTATTTAAAATAAACAGGAGCTATTGTTTGTGTACAGAACAAAATTAAAAGCTGGTAACTCACCATAAAAATGCTGACTTTTTTATGATGTCTTTGAGAAAACTCATCTGTCAACGTCTTTTAACCAACAGGGGGCAGCTTCAAGTCTTAAAACTTATCACGAGGAGACTGATTTATTTCATTCAGTATTTAAACTAAAAACAACCTTTTCAGAATTAGTTTCTAGTGTGTCAGTGATAAACGCTCGAACCACGTTCTTGTCAGAGACAAATCTATGTTGTTAGACAGTTTAGATGGCTTTAGATGAGTTTTTTAAGCTTCTAGCGAAACCACTTTTCACCGTGTGTGTGTGAACCTGCACCTGGAAATGACGACACAAATAGGCGGGTCGACGCAGCGCGTCACCAGCTCTGCTGAGCGAGGCGGAGCTCGCTACAAGATACGTGGCGTCAACAAATCAATCACAGCGTTTGCAGTGCATCACTCATGCATTCATGGTGAATGTAGTTTTCTTACCTTCGACCAATGAAGTACCGGAAATGACGACAAAGTGGGTTGGTCGCAACGGCGTGCGTTCCCACTACAGCGAATCAGCGCTCGCTACGAGTGATTGACAGCTCCCAGCTCTCGTTTCATCCAATCACAGCTCATAAACAAACGTGTACTTGGACACGTAGCTCTGTAACGTTACCTTAGCACAGCAGATCACAACCTTATGGACTCTTAAAACAACTCAAACGCTACAAATTAACTTTCCAAAATTCTGAAACATGCGGCGAACACACCTAGACAGGCCAACTTAGTTACGCTCAGTAACACAGCACTGCAGCTGTTGAACAAACACGGACTCTCTCGGAGCGCGTCAAGGTCGGTTCTGGTCCACTTTTTCGTGGATCAGAAACTCGGGTCTGAACAGAACCACTATCCGACTACGTTCTAACAGTAATATGCTTCTTTGACCTGCTCTAAAATGTAAAATACCACAACAGCAATCTTGTAGATGTTAAATTAGCTTTCAGGCTTTTGACTCGGCGGTCAACAAAGCTTTGTGCCGGAGTCTGTGCGTGAACTGGGCCGAACGGAACCAGAACACCCCCACAGACCACGGGCTGACAGAACTTCACCTAAAAGCTCCCACAGCGTGTCAAGGAGTTGAACAATAACAATCTCTCAGCTTCAAATGATAAAAACATGCAGAATCTGCCTGCTTTGAACACTTCCAGCCAAAATCATTATCCTCAGAGTTTAAAACTTGGATCCTCTTATGCAAACATGACGTTACAGTTCATGAGAAACCACAGATATCAATAAACTTTCAGAACCACGTACGAGGCCACCAGATGTAAGGGGTTATGAGGAGGTCAATATTAATACTGACCTCTTTACCTTAATTAATTTACTTATTCAGATTGAATAGTAAATTCACGGATTCTGTTCTTTTTCAGTTTACCCAATATTTCTGTGATCTTTATGATGGATAAATAAACAAAGCCATTAAGTGACAATGGACACGTTAACTTAGTTTGATATGTCAAAGAGACACTATCATTTATTTAAAATGAATCAACTAAATTAACACCATTACACTTGATTGACATGATTTCACTTTCTTTCAAATTAATACGTCAGCACACTTAAATTTAACACAACAGACTTCAATATTGGATGTTAACATATTTAGTCTGTGGGCTCTTCAGCTTAATTATAGTTTCCAGCTTAGATTGGGAGGGGAAAGAATAGGAGGAAAGATTTAAGAAGAAATTATCGTGAGCATGATACCAGAGTGACACTTCTCATCCGACTTCTGCTAAAATCCAGGTACGTTTTGTAAACAGCTCTTTACCTTTTGACGACCGCCCGGTAAGAGGGAAGACCTTGTAGCTTTTCAGATGCACGGGTCCTTGTGGGAACCAGTACAATACCTTCGAGCAGGGTTCTGGTTTACGTTTCAACGTCTCCTGGTTTTCGCTTGGTCATCAGAGAATATGTCAGCTTCAGGCCTCTGACTTCAAGATAAACTTATTCCAGGAAGGAATAAACAAAGTTTTTGAGCTTACGCTCGTTCGAAATGGACCCATAACAACATGTTATCAGTCCCAGCTGGATGACGAGTCCTTAGCGCGTGACTGGTGGTCATTCAGCCCTTTGGGAGAGTTCACATCATCTTTCGAAGCTCCCAGAAACTCTGAAGCGTTCTCGCACAGTTAGAACTTAAAAAGCAGGAACAAAGAGAGGAGTGAACTTGCCTTATCAGACCCAAGGTTACAGCCAGAGCAGAGAGAGATTTGTTTAGGGAAAGGCACAGCAAGCTGGAGCCCTTTCATGAAAAACAACGGATTACTGTCCTCTGAGTTTCTAAACAAAACCGTCCGGTCTCTGTGACCCGAGCCTGCACCTTTGACACAGCAGTGAACACAGTTTAAACTCTTACAGAATAACACAGCTTAAAAGCACACATCATGAAAATGACAAAAGTTATTCTTTTGATCACATCAGCCTAAAATCAAAGATAGAAATAGTCTCTTTTGGTGACTATATTTATCAGATTACAGCTAAATGAATGATTTTGTAGTAAATGTCTTGCTTTACTGAGAGGTCAGTAAAGGTCATCACTGGACAGTTCAAAAACCTTAGTTTGACCCTGGGTAGGTCCATTACAACCAGAGCTTTTACAAATAGCTCAGTTGAGATAATGATCAGGCTTGTGGGGGGTTTTCTTACAAGGAGGGAATGCCTTGAGGGTGCTTGTGTGGGGGTTGATAGGTGTTAAACAGGGGGGGTGATAAGTTGGGGGGTGGGCTTGTGTCTATTGTTTGCCAATGAATAGGAAATATTCCAATGTAATTGCTGGTTTCACCTTTTCAAACATCCACTTCTTTTACCTCCGTCAGTGTTGGAAAGCAACAGATATGCCTACTTCTGTCTTACGTCTTTTACCCCGGGCCCCCGTTGAGTGAAAAAAGGTTGCACAACTTCTGGCTGCACTCCTGCTGTGATCCCCCGGTGACGGTGACAGCCTGTCTTGTACGTGGCCCCCAAGCAGAACTGCAAGACGCTGCATACAAGACGGGCTGTCACCGGGGGATCACAGCACAGTCAGTCACAAACTTTGTACAATTTTTATACATTTTAATATTGGTAAAAAGTAATGTCTTACTGTCTCCCTCTATTCCTGCCTGTCCAAATTTCCAGGATCCTTATTATACAATGTACATTGTTCAGGAGGTTAACTAGACCAAGCAGCCTTTTGGTTTCAGGCTTTAACATGACTGGGAGGATGGTGTAGTAAGTTTAAGTTCATTAGACAAGTACCTATACACCAATATGGCTGATGGAAAAATAAAGTTTCTTTATAGAATGGTTGTTTGAGATTTTTAATTTCTGTGTTCCTGTTACAATACAGAGCCATCAGGCTCTCTGATGGTTCCTCCTTTTTGAGGCATGGTATGGTATGGTTTCCTATAAATACTGTTTAACAAACACCATTATGTCATCTTAATAAACTATGATTTTATTCTAAGCACCTTGTTGGGTCAAGGGAAAACAGACATAAATACAAGCAATATCTAAGAGTGATTGCTGTTAGCACATCTTGCTCTGACTATAATCATTCTGACAGGGTGCCATGATAACATGGGTCATCATAGAATTACTGACTTAAATAAAATGTATCTTTTCATTACAGTTTGCAAGCACTGTCACAAGAAATTTGTTTCCATTCACGAGCGTCATTCTCTTTCCATCAATACCTGGTGGGCCACTCTGCTCAAAATGCCCAGGCCGATTTTTTGTCCCAGTCCAGCCCTGAACACCATTACACTTGATTGATATGATTTCACTTTCTTTCAATTTAATACGTCAGCACACTTAAATTCAACACAACAGACTTCAATACTGGATGTTAACATATTTAGTCTGTGGGCTCTTTAGCTTAAAATAGTTTCCAGCTTTAGCTTAAAATAGTTTCCAGCTTAGAATTGAGGGAAAGGAGAGGAGGAAAGATTTAAGAAGAATTGGGAGGTTAAGAGAGGAAGTTTATCTTGCATTTATGAAACCAGATGACACTCTTCCATACGCGTCCAGCTAAGATATCATCACACCTCCAGCAAGCAAACAGCGGCTCCTTTACCTTAAGACGTCCGCCTCGGTTCTGGTAAAGAGCTGTGATCAGCCTTGGACGAACGAGTCGTCGGTCCCGCAAGTCCAAGCTGGACTCCACACGTGTTTACCTTGTCGGTGTCGGTGATACTCGCTTTCGTCGGCAGAAGCCGTGGCAGTCGTGGTTTTTGGCTCAAGATAACTTATTCCAGGAAGGAATAACAAAGTTTTGAGCTTACGCTCATTCGACGTGGACTCATAACAGCAGGTTATCAGTCCTTAGCTGAAGACGAAGGTCGTTAGCTCTTGACCAAACGTACCCCAGCTCTTTGGGAAAGGTTCACATCTCTTTGAAGTTCCCAGAAACTCTAACGTTCCAGCAACAGCTTAGAACTTAAAAGAGAATTAGAGAGGAGAGAAACTTGTCTCTTTTTCATTGGTCCACTTGTTATCACTATTCAAGGTGAAATTCAGCGCAGAGAAGGAAATTGTTTAGGAAAAGTATCTGAGTGAGAGACTTTCAGACGCTAGATGAGAGTTTTAGCTTAAACTCGACAAAAACAATTTCAGTGTAAGTCAGTTTGACATTTTAGCTGAACTTTGACACCTTTTCACTTGCAGAAATGACACATTGATGTTTCACATTTAAAGAATAACAGCATATAACATATATCATGAAAATGACAAAAGTTATTCTTTTGATTACATTAGAATAAAATCGAAGATAGAAATAGTCTCTTTTGGTGACTATATTCTCAGATTACAACTAATGGAATGATTTTGTGGTAAATGTCTTGCTTTACTGAGAGGTCAGTAAAGGTCATCTCTGGAACAGTTCAAAAGTACACAGGTGTAATAAAGTGGACATGGTCATGCCCACTACAGCTGTTAGACTCATGAATATCTAACCAGAATAATCATGTTGCTGCTGATCTGTTTCATGTTGCTGCTGATCTGTTCATGTTGCTGCTGATCTGTTTCATGTTGCTATGTTCACTGTGCACATCTGCTCACACAGCTGCTGTGTGGAGTAATGGTTTTCTATGATATTAGTGCTACGTGTATTTTTTATTTAGTGTATTTTTAGTTGATGTTTTTCTTAGTTCATATCTTAGATGTTATTACTGTTCTTCTTTTACATTTTCGTGTTGGATGTAACTGGGACCCTGTGTACATAATCTCCTTTCATCACATGTACCACATGTGGTGCAAATGACAATAAAGATTCTCTGACTCTGACTTTGTTATTTCTAAAATCATTTTTTCTCTCAAATAATGGAATAAACAGACATTAACAAAAATAGCTGCTAGAAATAATTTTTCTCCAGTCATTTTTAATTTGAACGAGATTTAGCCTACACTTATCTTTGCAGGAAGTTTTATTGTCCTGCTATCAGCTGCTTCCATCCTTTAATATTAGTAATAAAAATTATAAATATATATGATGTGTTGGTGGCTGACTGATAATTTGTATTATTATTAAAATTTGTATTTGGCAGGTTACATGACCAAATCAAGATTATGTCAGCGATAAAAATAAAAATAAACGGTAGGTTATAACACTCCACACAAGACCAGGTTTATTTTGTTAGTGGAGGGTTTATATTTATTTATCACCAGGAGTATTAAAATGAGTTATAACCGTGACAAGATAGTGTGGACTTGTTTCACAGAGAGATCTATCAGATGCGCCTTGAAGACGGTCGGATCCGCTTCTCGGGTTGTAGTGCGCGCTCCCGACACAGGGAGAACAGAATCTCAGCTGCTTGAAGCTGACACCCCACCCACGTCAAAAATTAAAGCAAATAGTATGTTCAGCAAAAATAAAATACGCTTGTTGTTTTAATTTGTAGCTCAGATTCTCACGAGGGAACAGAAATTTGCATAGCACTGGGAGATTATTTCCGGTTCTGCCATAAGCTCCAGTGTTCAATTAACAAAATAAAAGCTCGTCTTTGGTTTAACCAAAAACCAAATCGCACCCTTTTTTATTTTTGAAATTTCTGTTTTTCTAATTTCGTTTTAAAAACGAAATAACGAAAAAAACGTTTAAAAAACGTTTTTGTAATTTCGTTTTAAAACAACAACAAAAACGGAATAACCAAAGCTCGTTTGGTTATTTGGTTTTTGTTTTGAAATGGAATAACCAAAGAACGAACCATACACGGATTCGTGTGTCTTTTGGTCATTGGATTTTTGTTTTCAAAATAAATAATGAAAATTGAAAAACGGATGGTTTTTAGTTTTTTCGTTTTTAAAACGAAAATGAAAATCGAAAAACTGATGTTTTTTTTGTTTTTCCGTTTTTAAAACGAAATTAGAAAAACAGCAATTGCAAAAATAAAAAAAGGGAACGTATTGGTGTTTGCTCAAACCAAAGACAAGCTTTTATTTTGTTGATATTGAACAGGATCTTAAGGCGGAACCGGAAGTGAAGACCTCTGAACGTAAAATGGATACGTCTATATAATATATTTGATAATATTCCGTGTATGTTTAACAATAATTGGCCGTAGGCTAATGCTAACGGCCTAATGCTTAAAGCTGAACTATGTTGATGGAGGATTTTTAAACACCTTCACCTTCAACACGAACCACACAAGAAGAGAGACAAGAATTAATTTTCAGAGCAGCAGACTTTGAAAATGGGAGATCACCTCAAGACACTTTGAAACATGTTTCAAAAGTGTTTGAGATCAAATCCGAATTGGAAAGTGCGTACTGGCTTTTTATTCTCTCAAAGGTTGGACAATGATGAGTAACAGGAAGACAGTTTCAGATAGCACATGGAAAACGTGGCAGTGTCAAAACAAACAATAACGTAATGTCAAAACCTTATCTGTGATTAAAACATGAGCTGGCCTAATCAGTGTTTTTGTTCTGTGTGCAGGAAGCAACAAGTTGTGTTCTTCAGAGATGTTTTGTTTCATACAGAAAGACTTTTAGTAAAGCAAACTGGTTAATGATTCATCAGAATACATTAAAGTAATAAGTTTTAAATGATCAATGTTTGAATTCTCTAACATCTCCGTCCTCTTTATCATTTAAACTGGTTACAACTTAATCAGATGAAACGATCATTGAGGCGCACAGCAAAAATGAGTTCTTTATGAACTAAGGTCCTTTATGGACTTAAACCAAAAGAAAAACAACAAAAAATGAGAAAAAGAATCACTCTGCATTTTCTTTTTAGGCTAATTATCATATACATCATGTCCCACTGATTCTAGCGGGGTATAATCTTCATCATTTGAAACGAAATGGGTTTGGTGTCCACCATGGTCCAGAGGTGAACCATGACCATGGGTTGAAAGGGTCTGTTCCTTTAGTCCCACTCTCAACATATTTTTTGAGTTCGCTCAGATCGTGCAAAGCATCGTGGATGTCTCCTCCTGTTCCTGATTCATCTGGGATGTAGGTACAGCACGATTCGCCAATAATTTTACACACGCCTCCTCATGATGCAGTCAGGAGGTTGAGAATGTCAGTTTTGTAGGATCATCTCTCCCATTGCTTTCAGCTCTCCCAGAGTTCCATTTGCTGATTTGTAGGTGTCGTCGATGAGGCGGGGAGGGCATACCTGTTGATTTCAACCGACTCCTACCCATGGGAAGAGGCTTTGGAAGAACTTTTCCCCTCCATTCCAGATCTTGAATTCCCATGGGACGCCGGTGCTGGTGGTGAGCCCTCCCCATCTTGTTATCTCAGGCATTGCAGAGCGTTTTGTCCTGTGAGCTGAGGGTGTCAGTGCCTTCCTTAGCACAAGCGTCGGGTTGGATAGGGGGACCAAAGCACAAAGGCCCCCCCAATTAGGTGGCAATGCTGTATAGGCTCTGTGTCCACACAAGAAATACCAGTCAGTTAAAACACGAGAGCCTTTGTCACCTGGCACTGCAATGCTACAGTGGGTGGTTTCTTGTCGTCCTCTTGTTGGGTTGCTGATGTTGAAAGTCCTTTGTTCAAGGAGGTGTGTGCAATCGATGACATCTTCTGACTCGAGGCAGTTGGCGTTTTCATAATACAATCCTGGCGGCAGATGTGTCATGGTGATCAGTTCAGGCAGTTTGATGGGCGTCCTTCACTTCATCAGACAGTGGTTTTGTGTAGTCTCGTTTTGCCCAGCTGCCTGTTCCTGGGTGGGTGCTTAGTCCATATAGGCACGCTTGTTGTTCTGTGGGCACAGTAGCAGGTTGCAAACCTGAATTGTAGGTGGCATAGGGTAGATGAGCACAGACATAGCAGTTAGTAGTTTTTCCTTCATAAGCAGTTTTGTTCATCAGTTGCCACCATAGGTTGGTGCTGTAGTCATGGGGGTGTTCAGATCTCAGCAGATCGGTGATATCGCCGTTCACTATGTAACTTGCTCCCATTGTTGCTAGGTATACAGAAATACTAGAAACCCAAATTGTCCTAACAGAGCAGGGATCTTAAGTTCTTCACTGGTTTTGAGATGACGGTCACTAAAAGAACCGCCCCCTTTGTACACCCGACTTCCCCTCTGCTCCAATGACTTAAGGGTCTAGTACTTTCTGCAATTTACAGTGACTGAGATGTATCCAACTGGGTCGTTCAGCAATCTTCACAGCAGAGGGTGTACTCAGTAGTACTTGGTATGGACCTTCCCAGCGTGGACTGGCCCAAGTTTTTCTTTTGATGACTTTGATGAAGACCCAGTCACCAGGTTTTACTGTCACTTCCTGTGGGGACAGAGAATCAGAAGACAGTAAATTTGTCCTGAACACTTCTTTTTCTTGAAGTTTTTTTTTTTTTCATGTAATCGGAAGAGAGGCATCCTGTATGGTCTGCCATGGATTATTTCAAACGGAGTCAGACCATTGGGTGTTGGAGTGATTCTCATATATAACTTAACAAGGTCTAGGCATTCTGGCCATGGACGTTTTGTGTTATTCATGGTCTTTCTTTCAAAGAATTCCATAAATCCAAAGCTGAACAAACATTCACAACTTCCTGTTCTTCGACAGAACTGGAGTTGTGAGTGTTATCAACTAGTCATGCATTATAATCGTCTCTGTTATCGGAGCGGTTTCTTGCAGCAGGAAATGCTTCTCTGTGAGCAAATTCTCTTCTGTTTGGTTGATCTAAATCTTTTTGGCAGTCACGTCTTTCATGTCCGAACTCGCCACACCTCCAGCAGGTGGCAGGACGATATCATCGGGGACGGTCATACTGTGGTATGTATCTGTTAAAACCACGGCCTCTTGGTCTCATGCGTCTACCTCTGTTGCTGTTACTCATAGGATCATTGTAATATATTTCTGAGTCTGGGTCATTACTGTAAAACACATTTGTGTTGTTGTCTGGGTTATCTCCTGTTTTCTTTTTCAGCACTTTCTCAGCATGACGTGCCCATTGCATAAAAACCTCAACAGTACAAGTGTCCAGTTCTACAAAGTGTTTCTTTATCCAACCTGAAATGTTTGGAGTACAAGATTGTAGCAGACCGTTCTTCAGCTGTTGTTGATAAGCTGAGGTTGGCTCGTCGTTGTGATTGATACCGCTATAAATTTTGAAATCCTTTTCATATCTTAATTTAAAATCATCGACATCTTCCCCTTGTTTTTGTTTGATTGCAGAGAGTGCAGCATAATCAGCTTTTCGTTTGAAAACTGTGCACACTCTACCACAAAGAGCATCCCACTGTTGCTTGTAACGTCCAGTTAGGTGGTTTGGGGTTGTTATATCATAGGGGAGGGGGGCCCCATCATTTCCCCTGCCAGTGTAGTCACCACGCACTCGGGCCCAATGTTTTCCCAAAGACGACTGGGCTGCTTCCCCGGTCTCATGACCATTAAGGCGATAGGAATGTATAATACCTTCCATATCCATGATCCACATTTCAGGATCCTCCAAATGACTGCTAACTCCCTCAACAGCCTTTCTAGCCTCTTCGAGGGTCCATGGCCTAAAAACTAAAGCATGTTGCGGGTTGCCCTTTATATCTGCAGCTGGATTCATGACTTGTATCAGAGGGAAAGCGTTTGAAGAGGGGCAAGGAGGTTGTGAAGTGGAAGACTGCATCTTTGACATTTTTCTAGTGACAACGTGGTTATCTGTTTTGGCCTCTGACGATATGCTTAGTTTGGCAAGTTCATCGATAGGATAAACGGATGGTGTTTGGGTTGAAAATGAGGCCCCCGTTGTATCATAAGAGGGAGGGCGACTCACAGATATTGTTTCATTGTCTTCAGGTTTAACAAACATCGTGTCAGTCATTTGTTTTTGTTGCAGTTTGGCCTCCTTAGATGTTTTTATCTCTTCACACCTAATTAGTGATTCATAATGCCAGATTTTAGCAATTGCCAATTGGTGTTCTATTTTTTCTTTCTTCTTGCCTTTGTTTAGAATAATTTGGTTTTGCAGGACAGAAATAAGTGTTTTCCAGGTGTCTACTTTAAGGTTGGGTAATATCTCATATTCTGCCATCCATTCTTTGACATATTTAACCGATTCTGGATGTTTCTGGCTCATGAATCTCGAATCTTTCGTGTTTGTTTCTGCTCCTGTAGGAGATTTTTTACTTCTATTATTTCCCATGACTGTCAGATATGTTAGTTATATAATTTACAAGTGCCAAGTTTTTATTGTTTATTATTTTTATTTTTATTTTGTATTCGAGCCTCTAAAAACTTAAATTATCGTCTAAAAAAGGTAAATTAATCTGCAAATGTAGTAGCGATGTTTGGCCACTACGGGTCCTTCTTCGACAACTATTTAGCACGCTGTCTTTACAGGAAGAAGGAGGGGACTTTACTTTTTTTCTCTTTCCGGACGACGTGTAAAGATGACGCCAGACTTTAGCCTGGTCGTCCAAAAGATGTGTTTAAAATCGGTAAGTGGATTTCCCAACTTCTTTTTGCAGAGAAAATACAATTTTGAAACGTCCGGATTCTACCGTTATGACGACCTATTTACGGATTTTAGACGGGTGAATGTAGCGTCGTAGTTACGCTAACTGTGTTAGCCACGGTAGCTTTCAGTGAGCTGTCGATGTCGACCCCAAAAACGTAATTTTTTTAGCTGATTAAAGTCGGATCGGTTCACATTAGGTTTTTAACACAAGAAATGTGATCCTGTCCTCTTACTTCTGCGAAATAATTTGGATTTTTGTCGTTAAAAACTAATAATCGGAACGCAAACGAACAGCTATGCTAACGCCAAAACAAATGCAAACATTTTCGAATTCCACGTTTGTTTAAGCTTAAAACCTAAAGTATTTGGACTAGAATTTTATAAACAAGATCGATCGATTTCTCAAATGTTAGTAAACGAATCGGCTACGTTGAATTGTTTGAAATAAGCATGCAAATATTTTATTTTATTTTATTTCAAAATAATAATTCAGGTAGCTGACCCGTGTTTCCGGATGCGTTTTTAGAGACGATCTTATCACGATATAACTGTTATAACTGTAAGTGCAGAAAAATACAATGATTAACGTTTTACATGTATTATTTAGTCTCGTTTTAAACTGAGATGTAGTAGTAGCATAAATTTTTGTTTGTTTCTGTTTTTCACAGGAGGCGATATCTCAGTACCAGATAAGATGTTCCCGGAGGAGCCGGCCTGCTTTCAGCGCAGTTAGTAATTATTAGTTTCAGTATTTATCTTTTTAATTTATTTGATTAATTTTTCTTTTTCTTTTTTAAAGTTGACTTTGTGAAAACGGCCGCAGCTCAAAACTCCTAATTTACATGTGAACTCATGTTCTTACACACACAGAGAGGGAGAAAGGAAGGAAGGTAAACTCACACAGATAGAGGGAGAGAAAAAGAGAGATAGAGAGACAGACAAGCACAAAGAACGCACATACAACTCTCAGGCACTCACCGATGCAGCCTGATGAACACAATTTCAACAGGACGCGTCTGAGAAAGAAAAGTGTCCTATTTCCGTACCTTCCCGCTGTACATCAGCAAAATTTATAGCACCTTCCGCCGTGCCAAGCAAACAAATTTTAAGTACCTTCACTCCGTACATTAAGCAAACAATCAGTCCCTTCACGCCGGACGTCAGCAAACTATTTATAGCACATTCCGCCGTGCCCAGCAATCAAGACAGTACTTCCCGCCGTACGAAGCAATAACAATCAAGACAGTACTTCCCGTCGTACTAAGCAAATAACGTACTTCCCGCCGTACAAAGCAATAACATGTACTTTCCGCCGTACGAAGCAATAATATGTACTCACTCCTTGCAGGTTCGTGTGGTATTCGACTGGATCTTCCGTCAAACCGTCCCGTCGATGGCCAGAGAATCGGACCTAAAGAACGCTGACCTGGCGGGGTAAAACGTCCACCCTTACCAGACTTTGGAAACTGCCGTGCATGGGCAAGTAGTGCGTCCGTCCTCTGGGTCCACCGGAGACAGGTAAGAGGAAAATCACGGTCAGGAAACCAATGATGGAGGATTTTTAAACACCTTCACCTTCAACACGAACCACACAAGAAGAGAGACAAGAATTAATTTTCAGAGCAGCAGACTTTGAAAATGGGAGATCACCTCAAGACACTTTGAAACATGTTTCAAAAGTGTTTGAGATCAAATCCGAATTGGAAAGTGCGTACTGGCTTTTTATTCTCTCAAAGGTTGGACAATGATGAGTAGCAGGAAGACATTTTCAGATAGCACATGGAAAACGTGGCAGTGTCAAAACAAACATAAACGTAATGTCAAAACCTTATCTGTGATTAAAACATGAGCTGGCCTAATCAGTGTTTTTGTTCCGTGTGCAGGAAGCAACAAGTT
>JBBPBX010060312.1:0-15493 GCA_038048925.1 Garcialebias charrua
CACATTTACACAAAGTCATTACTGTTGACACCGATTTGTATTTCTTTTTTGTCAATATTTTTTATTTAACAAAGTATTAAAATAGTTGTTTAATCTAACTAAGCATACAGGTGCTGGTCATAAAATTAGAATATCAAGAAAAAGTTAATATATTTCAGTAATGCCATTCAAAAAGTGAAACTTGTATGTTATATTTATGCTGTCTGCACTTTTTGACTGGAATTACTGAAATAAATCAACGTTTTCATGATACAGTATTTTTTATTTTATGACCAGCACCTGTATTTTAACAACCCTTAATTTAACATCAACACTTAATATAATATAAATAATCCTGTACTGTATATAGAAATGCATTCTCGGTCAAAAAAAATTGTGGGCTACAGTAAGCTGATTGTAGCAGCTGCATTTTCATTTTCCTACTTGGTTATTGATTACCGTATTTTCCGGTGTATAGGTCGCACCTTTTTATGTTTTTTTTTTCAAGGCCTGCGACCTATACTCAGGTGCGACCTATATATGGCTTGTTATCACTTTCGGTGAAACAAATTTTTAAATCCAGCTCATTTCACAATTACGTTCATTTATTAAGGAAAAGTTCAGCTCAGACACATATTTGCTATAATTTTTATCAAACAAATAATTGTTTTTAAGTGTTAATCTTCTTAAAGCCTTGCTGTGAGCTCCTGTGGCAGACATTTGCATCAGAGCTAAACGTAGGTGCGACCTATATGCGACCTATCTAGGGATTTTTCCAATCTATTGGTGATAATTGGACAATGCGACCTATACACCGGTGCGACATATACACCAGAAAATACTGTAAATATGTACTGACGTTGGTTTATTCAACCTTTATTTAGACAGGTTAATCCCATTGAGCCTCAAGGACTCATTTACAAGAGAGACCTGATTTTAACAGAGTGATGACAACGGTGAATAACAACAACAACAACAACAATACACAGTCATAAAATAGACATAGGCATACAAATTTTTTTTATTTTATTTTTTTACAAATCAAAAGAAAATAGCACCCAAAAGGACAATCAAGAGGAATAGTAGAAAAAAAAATCCAGCTAAATTAAAGGCGATGTATAAAAAACTAAAAACAGGAACATGTCTGCATTTGTTTTTGTCAGGAACTTAACAGATGTTTGAAGCCACTTAGAGAGGTCAAGGTCGAGAGCTTCAGATCTTTTTGCAAGATATTCCATGAAACAGGAGCGGAGTAAGAAGGCCATTTTGTCTGGTTCAGTCCTCACTGACAGAACACTGCAGGTAATCATGTCCTGAGAGCGCACGCTGTAGCTGCACTCACACAGAGACATGTAGGAGGAGATGTATGAGGGCAGCAGACCAAGAAGTGATTTAAAGATGAAAATGTACCAGTGGAAGAGTCTGTGTGAGGTTAATGATGTCCAGTTAACCAGTGAATACAGGGTGCAGTGGTGGGTACGATAATCACAGCCAGTTATGAATCTTAGTGCACCATGATAGACAACATCCAACATCTGCAGGGTGCTTGTAGGAGCATTCATGTAGATAATGTCACCGTAATCAATGGAGGGAAGGAAAGTCACAGATACAAGGTGTTTCCTAACATTCAGAGTTAGACATGATCTGTTTCTGAAAAAGAAACCCAGTTTAACTTTCAGTTTCTTTACTAGGTTTTCCACGTGGAGCTTAAAAGAGAGATGCAAATCGACCAGGATACCCAAATATTTATAGGAATCAACAAACTCAATAGGGACACCATTTGAGGATAAAATCAGAGGAAGAACTGCTGGGACCGACCTCCTGTTTGAAAAAAGCATCCCTTTTGTTTTATCAGCATTTAGGACAAATTTGAAGTGGAACAAATCTGACTGGATGATGTCAAAAGCAGATTGCTAAAGCTGTAAAGTCTTAGCAACTGTTTTAGCTCGACAATAAACAACTATTTCATCAGCATAGAAATGTAAGGATGCATCAGGGATGATCTGACCTACATTACCCATGTAGATTTTAAAGAGGGTGGGTCCTAAGACTGAGCCTTGTGGTACACCATTACTGACTGTTAGATAACTGGAGGAAGTACCATTATGTTGAACACATTGCCTCCGATCTGAAAGATAGAGAACCAAACAATGGTGTGATCAGAGAAACCAATTTCTGAGAGCTTATGACACATGATGTTATGATCCACAGTGTCAAAAGCTTTAGACAGGTCTAAGAAAAGTGCAGCACAATAATCCTTAGCATCCAATGCTTCAACAACGTCATTAAGAACCTTCAGAGAAGCAGTCGTTGTGCTGTGTTTTTTCCTGAAACCAGATTGATGAAGAGGTAAGATGTTAAATGAGTCCAGATAATTTTTGATTTTATCAGTTTTTCTAGAACCTTGGCTAAGATGCAGAGTTTAGAGATCGGTCGATAATTGTTCAGTGAGGTGGGGTCACCTCCCTTCAGCAAAGGAAGAACAAAGGCTGTTTTCCAAGCATCTGGAATGAAGTTTTGGCTTATGGACAGATTAAAGATTTGGGTCACAGGGACTGTGACTATATGAGGAGCCAGCCTTAAAAAATAAGGTGGAAGTTCATCTGGAGGACCTGCAGATTTTTTAGGATCAAGACCTTTTAACCGTTTATTTACCTCCCTGACTAAGAACGGGGAATGAGAAAAGGTGTGATTTACTGAAGATTGACTTGTAAGAGAGAAGTTAGACTTTTAATGACTGGTAATGGCTGTTTAGATTATTCGTTTTCTTAAGAGCCAGTTTCATGTGTTTAATTGATCCATCTGGTCCATCTCTACCCTGGCAGACTCTTGTAAATTTTACCTTTCAGCTCTTTATCACATGGTGTCTCAGAGGCATAACAACAGCAGGTTAACTTCATTCCCAATCCCCACTTGAGCCCTCTAATGAAATCTGACTGAGACAAATTCATTCAACCTTTATTTATACAGGCTAGCCTCGTTGAGTCACGGGGACTCATTTACAAGAGGGACCTGTCTCACTCACACCAAACAACCATCCACTCTCACACTCACACCTAGGGTCAATTTAGAGTCACCAATCAGCCTAACAAGCATGTTTTTTGGTCTGTGGGAGGAAACCGGAGTACCCGGAGGAAACCCACGCATGCACGGGGAGAACATGCAAACTCCACCCAGAAAGGCCCCCGGACCGGGATTTGAACCGGCAACCTTCTCGCTGAGAGGCAGCAGCTCTACCAGTTGTTCCACCGTGCTGCCCATGAATGAAATGAAGGTGTCTCAGGCACAGCTGTGTTTTGTGAAGAAGGCTAATAACAAATAATAACTATTACGTGGTCAGTAGTTAACTGTCAAACAATATTTTAAGGAGTTTTGCAACATGTTATGAATGTGGTGTCATTTCAGAGTTTCTTTGTCGTTCCACCACGTGGGGTACATGTGGTGGAACGAGATTATATACACAGGGTCCCAGTTAGAAACAGTAATAAGATCTAAGATATGAACCAAGAAAAACATCAGCTAAATATACACTAAGCACTAGTAGCATAAAAACAATATGCTGAACAGCAGCACGAACATGAGTCTGTGTGAGCAGATGAGCTTGAATGAACACAGCAACATGAAACAGATCACAGGGCTTAAAGTGCTCCGGCCAGGGGCCGGATTTCCAGCTTGACTGCAAGACAGCCCACCAGTTCGCTTCAACTTAACTTTGTTACATCCATTATGGGATTACATCCATTCACATTGAAGCTCACGTTGTTTTGACCAATTGCTAACAGGAAGGCAGGTCTTAGAAAAGCAAGCAAGTGTGTATGTGGCTTCACAGTCAAATCAATGCAGAAGATGGAGTTCATCACACCGGAATAAAATATAGTTTTACTGTAGAAACAAGTGGCACTCTGCCTCCTCTAAAACAGGAGGCAATTTCTCCTCTTACTCAAGTGTCCGGTGCCTCCTACTCTGACTGACGATGTGTCCCCTTTGGAGCGAATCGAAGCGCAGGCGCGTGGGTTGAATGACTGATTTCAGTCTAGCAGGAAAGACTCAGCATCTCAGCGACTCCCTTTAAATTTGTGTCAAAAGTAAACTACAGATTTAAACTGTTTTTAGGCCAAGTAAACTTACCGGTAGTTATAATGAAAAATCCATGCCACGTCTTTTTTCTGAAAAGAGTCAAATCTCAAGCGCGTTACAGCGAGAAGCTTCCCTTCACATTTAAAAAGATATTTGTTTGGACGTCACCCCCCCCCACACATTTACCATGAAATATTAGTTCACCCAGTGCTGTTTGCATTTCTTTGTGAACAAATCCATTCCACTTGATTAATAGAAGAATACTCAACGCACTAAAAGTTCACTCTGGGTTTTCAACAATTCTTCTCACTGCGTGCAGTGTCTCCCCAGGGTACTTGTCTTGGCAGGGGACACTCATCTCAGTGTTTTTTTGTAGACATTATGGGGGAAGGAAGGGGAGACACCTCTGTGTGGCATGCTATCTTAAGGCTCCAGTATAGCTCTGCATACATCCGTACGTACGCGTGTCCGTACGCGTGTGCTGTACGCAGACAGTTCAGCCCCACACCCCAGCGTACATTCTCGCGTACATTCTCGCGTTTTCGCACCAAATTCTTGACGTCATTTGAGCAGCTGCAGGGCAGAGCGTTTACCTACGGGACAAATTGAGGTCGCTGATTGGTCATTTGCTGACACGCCTACTGAATTGATTGACAGGTCGGGGGGGGGGAAAGACGAGCTGGCAGCTCCAGCCGCAGTGGTGTTCTGTGTTTATATGTTAATAAAAAGTTCTAAAAAAAATAAAAACAGGGAGCGTTGGTCCTGCAGCCCACACATCAGACCAGCACACCAGGAAATCTCCAGAACCTTCCGCAGCCACACTGGACCTGAGTTTAATTCGCTCGTGACAAATTCGTTCATTTCTCATTTCAGTCATGGAGTCAACGGAGGAGGAAGAGATCACTTGCCTTTTGGCAAACAAACAAAAGAAAAGGCCAGATCAGGGATGAAGAAGGGGAATTTAATACATTTGTGTCGCATACAAAACAGTCCGGCACTGGGCAGTTTATTGTGCGACACCACGTTTGCGTACGCGGTCGTAAAATTTGAGCTTTGCGTGTACATGCCCTGCGGGGATACGCTTGTACTTCTGCGTAGTACGTGCGTACAGCTGCATATGGACGTACGCAGAGCTATACGGGGGGATTTAGCATTACGTTAGTGTCGGCAGTTGTCAACCGTGGTGGGGGTGTCGAGCTAGATTTATAGTCGACGTGTCGCGCAGCGCGTGAGGGTGCGCGCGCCAAAAGTGACGCAATATCACAGTCCCCGCCCCTGCGCGTTGGCCCCGCGCGTCGTCTTGGCGCGTGTCGTGCACCTCTGATTTTTTGAAACTCCGCAAGCCTAGTGCGCGCGCGGTGGGCGCTACAGAATTGATTCGGGTGGGGACCTTCACGCCAGAGCCTGCAGCTGTCTGCACCGCTGTGGTCGTGGAGACGGCATCGCGACGCATGGAGGAATGTTTTTATGTGATACAAATGTATTAAATTCACCTTCTTCATCTCTGAGCTGGACTTTTCTTTTGTTGTTTTGCCAAAAGTCACGTGATCGCTTCCTCCTCGCTGACTCCATGCATTAAAACCGCAAGACACAAAAACTGTTGTTCTTATTATTCAGCACGCGAGCGGAGCATTTTTGTTGTTGTGTGATTTCAAACAGTTCTTCTTCTACGGTAGATTTCTTCTTCTACCCTTTCTTGCAACATATGCACAGGTTTTAGAGGCTACTGCCACCTGCTGGCCCGTAAAAGAACAGCACTTTGCCATGCTCCGCCGTGCGTCAACCATAAACACAGCGGCGAAACTCTAAACGCAGAAGCCGCACGGCTCGGTGCGTGCGCAGTTCGCGCGCAGAGGGCCAGCAGACCAAAGCGCGAGTATAACTCAGCCTTTAGGATGCTCGAGGTGAGCAGAGCGTGCTGTATTCACACAAGGAGAGCTGTTGGTCAGGATACTTCTTGTTGCTCTCTAAAATAGTTATTGAATCAAGTTACTTATGTAGGTAAACATACAGTAGATGTTTAACCCCTTAAAATACACTAGAATACAGAAAATGACATGTACTTTATTCAAAATCTTCTGGGGGAGGACCCCAGACCCCCCACCAGTTTGCCTGCCCCCACCCCTTACAAATGCTTCTAACGCCCATGCTGCTAAGACATTTTCATCAGAGTTTAAACAGTCTGTTCACTGCACAGAACATCTTTGTGTTGATGTTGGAAATGACTCCAGCTCTTGCTCTAAAAGTTATTTAGAAGGCTGGGTGTCCTAAAACCAGCTCTGTGGAACTCCCTTTTAGATTGTAATATTGAGTATTCTAAATTTATTGCAAATTAATTGACTGAAATGTGTCTGTTCAATGTGGTGTTGCGTCTTTTTTTTTTTTTTTTTTGCTGCGGGGCAGTACTCTGGGACACATTTATGTTGTTTAAGTTCACATACATTGAAACCAAGTCATTGTTACTTGAAGCTGAATTGTTTGTTGTTAAAAGCAGTTGTTTGTACTTTTCAGAGAGCATTTTTAATAAACATTGGCAATATGTCACAATTTTATTCTATCAACACCACACAAAAAAAATTTCAGGCTCAGGATTTTTTGTTGTTGTTTTTTTCCACTTTAAGCCCCGAGATCAGCAGCAACATGAAACAGATCAGCAGCAACATGAAACAGATCAGCAGCAACATGAAACAGATCAGCAGCAACATGAAACAGATCAGCAGCAACATGAAACAGATCAGCAGCAACATGAAACAGATCAGCAGCAACATGAAACAGATCAGCAGCAACATGAAACAGATCAGCAGCAACATGAAACAGATCAGCAGCAACATGAAACAGATCAGCAGCAACATGAAACAGATCAGCAGCAACATGAAACAGATCAGCAGCAACATGAAACAGATCAGCAGCAACATGAAACAGATCAGCAGCAACATGAAACAGATCAGCAGCAACATGAAACAGATCAGCAGCAACATGAAACAGATCAGCAGCAACATGAAACAGATCAGCAGCAACATGAAACAGATCAGCAGCAACATGAAACAGATCAGCAGCAACATGAAACAGATCAGCAGCAACATGAAACAGATCAGCAGCAACATGATGTGATATTTCACAGTGACCATTCTGGTTAGATATTCATGAGTCTAACAGCCTCAGGGTAGAAGCTGTTCCTCAGTCTAGTGGTTCTACACTTAATGCTCCTCAACATCCTTCCTGAGGGGAGTGGGGCAAAAAGTGTGTGTGCTGGGTGAGTGGGGTCCTTCATGATGCAGGTGGCCCTCTTCCTGCATCTGGAGGTGTAGATGTCTGTGATAGTGGGGAGACTGACTCCAACATCTTCTGTGCAGCCTCCATGCCACACGTTGATGCTGGAGCACAGGATGCTCTCCACTGCACACCTGTAGAAGGAGGTGAGGACTGAGCTTCTCAGACCAGCTCGTCTCAGCCGTCTGAGGAAGTAGAGTCTCTGATGACCTTTCTTGATCAGGCTGGTGGTGGTGTTGGTCCAGCTGAGGTCGTCATTCAGGTGTACACCCAAGTACTTGTAGCTGGAGACACTTCCACAGTTGTTGGTCAACTTCCAAAATACATTTGTTAATTATAGCTAAGCTAACATCAAGGGATCTTATAGATACATAAATTAGTTTGTACAAACCGGATTCCAAAAAAGTAGGACACCAAACAAATTGTGAATAAAAACTGAATGCAATGATGTGGAGATGGCAAATGTCAACATTTTATTTGTAATAAAACATAGATGACAGATCAAAAGTTTACGGTAATCTGAGTAAATGTAACATTTTAAAAGAACAATATGTTTATTCAAAATTTCAGTGTCAACAAATCCCAAAAAAGTTGGGACAAGTAGCAATAAGTGGCTGGAAAAAGGAAATTGAGCATATAACAAACAGCTGGAAGACCAATTAACACTAATTAGGTCAATTGACAACATGATTGGGTATAAAAAGAGCTTCTCAGAGTGTCAGTGTCTCTCAGAAGCCAAGATGGTAAGAGGATCACCAATTCCACCATTGTTGCACAGAAAGATAGTGCAGCAATACCAGAATGGTGTTACCCAGCGTAAAATAGCAAAGACTTTTAAGTTATCATCATCAACCGTGCATAACATCATCAAAAGATTCAGAGAATCTGGAACAATCTGTGTGTAAGGGTCAAGGCCATAAAACTCTACTGGATGCTCGTGATCTCCGGGCCCTTAAACGTCCCTTAAAAGGCCCGAAGTGGTGGTGCAGAGGTTAGAGAAGGGAGCCTGTGATTGGAAGGTCGCTGATTCGGGCACACCTGCCTCCACCCTCATTTGCCGCCCTTGAGCAAGGCCCTTAACTGCCACCATCTGCTCCTCCAGGTGCCCTAGATGCAGCTCTCTGTTCCACACAGAGGGCTGTGGTAGCTGGACATCCAAAGTAAAAGCAATCACTGAGTCTTTGTGTGACTTAATTCACTGTGGTGACCCCTGAAGAAGGAGCAGCTGAAAGAAGAATAAGAAATCTCTTTCCCTTTAAAAAAAAAAGGTGATAATAGACTTTAAAATGTTTCGTACACAGTACAACAAAATGCATGTGTTGTCCCTCTAAAGACGGCAAAAATATGCATGAATAGTGCGTACACAGTACGAGACATGAATCTGTAGGTGTTCTTGACTGATTGAAACAGAACAGTCTGATTGTACACAACTTAATGCATTAAGCAATTCTAGTAATTAAGTTACCGGTAGTTAGTTTAGTTGTTTACAGTAATATGAGATGGTTGTTCGGTTTCTGTAAATTACTCCCGTCACTCCGCTGTGTAGTTCAGTCAAGCTGCTTTGGAGCCAAAGTATGAACATTTTTATTTTATATTTGCTGAGTTACACATCCACGAATTTTATCACAACTTTCTTAAGCAATACAAAATAATCTTTGTTTTTACCTTTAATTACCGGTAAATGTGCAACTGAAGACATAACATGAAATGCAGACGCCACCATCTTTCTTTCCACAGTTTTAGACTGATCATATTAATGTCCAAGAATGATTCAATTAAAGCCTTTTTTAATTATTAAAGCCTTTTTTGTGAAATTGTGAAATTATTATTGAGCACAATCTCATGCATCACAAGAGGCCACGCCTGAGTCTGTGTTGGGGCTCGTGGCTACAACCACCTCAGACCTTAACTTTATTTGTAGAGTTTACTGAGTTCTAGTCATTTTTGTTTCCCAAAGTGTCCTTTAGCCATGCTGACCAGACTGTCATTGTGAACAAATCATCAGCTCACATGTGTCTTGTGAATATTTTCCCCAGACGGAGGAGGAGGAGGACAGCTGCGGCAGTGAGATAAAAACTCTACGAGGTCACAGTGGTCCCGTGTATCGTACCGCCTTCCTGACGGACAGCTCTGGGCTGCTGTCCTGCTCTGAGGACACAACCATTCGTTACTGGGACCTGGGCAGTTTCACCAACACGGCGCTGTACCAGGGCCACGCCTACCCCGTGTGGGACGTGGACGTCAGCCCCTGCAGTTTGTATTTTGCCAGCAGCTCACAGGACCACACCGCCCGCCTGTGGACGTTCTCTCGCACCTATCCACTGCGGCTGTACTCGGGGCACCTCTCCGACGTTGACTGCATCAAGTTCCACCCAAACTCTAACTACCTGGCCACGGGCTCCACAGACAAGACTGTTCGTCTGTGGAGCACCCAGCAGGGGGCGTCGGTTCGCCTCTTCACCGGCCACCGTGGCCCGGTGATGTCACTCACGTTCTCCCCCAATGGGAAGTACCTGGCTTCAGCTGGAGAGGACCAGCGTGTGAAGCTGTGGGACCTGGCGTCGGGGACTCTGTTCAAAGACTTACGAGGACACACAGACAGCGTTACCAGCCTGTCCTTCAGTCCAGACAGCAGCTTGGTGGCGTCCTCCTCCATGGACAACTCTGTGCGGGTGTGGGACATCCGCAGCTCCCATGGTGGGACGCCCTCTGACGGCTCGTCCAGTGAGTTGGTGGGACTGTACACTGGGAACACCAGCAACATTCATAATGTCCAGTTCATGGCCTGCAACCTGCTGCTGGTGACGGGGACGGCTCAGGAGAAGACGGAACTGTAGTGTCGAGGCTGTGTCACCACTCACCTCATGTCCAGGTGTCAGAATCTGAGTTTGTTCGTTCATGACTCTGAGAAACGTGACGAGCTTGTTTTCTAAACTTCAACAGTTTCTCTTTAGAAACTGAACATGAAGTGTAACCAAATGTTGTTTTCATTGGAAACATCCTCGTTCCTCTTGTTCTGGAAGAGGTGCACTGTTGTGGTCATGGAAACACGGTGATGCCTCCTGCTTTATGTTCTAACGTCTTCACTGGAGTCTGATGTTGTCTGGACCCTGCAGAGTAACTCCATACAGACCGAGGAGCTCTCACTGTACGGACTAGTTTATTTATTTAGGTCCAATTATTCGTTCCATCAGCAGAACTTTATTTTTCGATGACTCTGTTTGTTACGCTGACTTCCAAAGTGCACAGATAAAAGCCTTTTGGTTTTATTTGGATCAAGGTCAAACCTTTGAGAACAGAACAGAGTAATCGTATCATTCTTTGATCCATTTTCTGATTTAAAGAATCCATTTTTTGTTTCTAGAAGCCCAAGTTTGGAGGTTTTGTCTGAACTGATTGTAAGAATACATTTATGTTTTGGACTCATGGGCAGACATTAGCAGACTCCGTGTGTTTCCTTTTTCTGTGGTAATACATTTCTCATTGTTTCATGTCCCTGCACTGAGAACACCAGTTCCACAGTGTGCAGTAAACGTGCACCTGCTCCGTTGTAAAACCATTTTTACAATGAAAAGTAAATGGAGACACCGGTGAACATTAGAAAATATAATGAAACCATTCTTACAGGAGCAGAGAACCTGGAGTAGAACATGCTGAAGTCTGCTTCCTGCTGCACGAGAGAGACAGAGAGGAGCTTTAGAGTTTCTAAGAATCCAGTTTTGTATTTTTCACTCATTAAATTATAAATAGGCTGTATTTTTGAAAACAGTTTTGTTTCTTATACACGAACAACCAGATTGTTCTTTAAGAAAAGGTTGATGAATAAATGTTCATGAATTGTTTTTTAATAAACTTGGCAGCTTTTCACTAAATGTTTTGTAATTCTTCTAATTGACAAATAATACAGTGGATTCAAAAAGTTTAAACACCCTACAGCATGCTGCTGCCACCACCATGACTCACTGTGAGGATGGTGTTGGGCACCTGGTTTCCTCCAGACAGAACTTTAGGAACAAAGGTGAAACACTTCAGTCCAGGTTGCAGGGTGACCATCTCCTGGACAGGTAATGATGAGCAGCACTGTGTTTAGATTCCCTCAGTTCAGCAGAACGCCGTCATTTCTCTGAGCGACGCAGGAAGTTCTTGTGACCTCATGTCCTGGTTTTTGCTCTGATTGTTATGAGTCTATAAAAGGAAGTGTGTGTGTTGTTGCAAACGGTGTCTGTTTAATTTACCACGGTGGACTCCAGTCAGGGTGTAGAAACTTTCAGAGATGGAATAAGCGTTACAAAATGGATTCCAAAAACGTTAACAAATTGTGAATAAAAACTGAATGCAATGATGTGGAGATGGTAAATGTCAATATTTTATTCGTAATAGAACATAGATGACAGATCAAAAGTTTAATCTGAGTAAATGTAAAATTTTAAAAGAAGAATATGTTGATTCAAAATTTCACAGTGTCAACAAATCCCAAAAAAGTTGGGACAAGTAGCAATAAGTGGCTGGAAAAAGGAAATTGAGCATATAACAAACAGCTGGAAGACCAATTAACACTAATTAGGTCAATTGACAACATGATTGGGTATAAAAAGAGCTTCTCAGAGTGTCAGTGTCTCTCAGAAGCCAAGATGGTAAGAGGATCACCAATTCCACCATTGTTGCGCAGAAAGATAGTGCAGCAATACCAGAATGGTGTTACCCAGCGTAAAATAGCAAAGACTTTTAAGTTATCATCATCAACCGTGCATAACATCATCAAAAGATTCAGAGAATCTGGAACAATCGCTGTGCGTAAGGGTCAAGGCCGTAAAACTCTACTGGATGCTCGTGATCTCCGGGCCCTTAAACGTCACTGCACCTCAAACAGGAATGCCACTGTCAAGGAAATAACAGAATGGGCTCAGGAATACTTCCAGAAAGCATTGTCAGTGAACACAATCCACCGTGCCATCTGAAACTCTACAGTGCAAAGAGGAAGCCATTTCTAAGCAAGCTCCACAAGCTCAGACGTTTGCACTGGGCCAGGGGTCATTTAAAATGGAGTGTGGCAAAATGGAAGACTGTTCTGTGTCAGATGAGTCACGATTTGAAGTTCTTTATGGAACACTGGGACGCCATGTCATCCAGACCAGAGAGGACAAGGATAGTCCAAGTTGTTATCAACGCTCCGTTCAGAAGCCTGCATCACTGATGGTATGGGGTTGCATGAGCGCTTGTGGCATGGGCAGCTTGCATGTCTGGAAAGGCACCATTAATGCAGAGAACTATGTTCAGGTTCTAGAACAACATATGCTCCATCTAGACGTCATCTCTTTCAGGGAAGACCCTGCATTTTTCAACAAGATAATGCCAGACCACATTCTGCAGCAATCACAACATCATGGCTACGTAGGAGAAGGATCCGGTACTGAAATGTCCAGCCTGCAGTCCAGATCTTTCACCTATAGAGAACATTTGGTGCATCATAAAGAGGAAGGTGACAAAGAAGGCCCAAGACGATTGAACAGTTAGAGGCCTGTATTAGACATGAANGCGCTCGGAGGACAACTACAGGCTCTCGCGTGCAAAATGTATCTACTGACAGACTCTCCCTCTCGCTCGCGGTTCAGACTTTTGACAGCCAGTGGGCGGATCCAGCCCACGACACATGATTGGCTGCAGTCTGTCCTCTGTGATTGGGTGTAACACTTCCTGAACCTGAAAATGTAAAATAAATTGATACCTGTGGACTATTGAGAATGAACTTTCTTGTAAAATAAATAGATTTATCTAAATATACTTCAAGTACCCATCCATCCATCCATTTTCTTCCGCTTATCCGGGGTCGGGTCGCGGGGGTAGCAGCCTAAGTAGGGAGGCCCAGACTTCCCTCTCCCCAGCCACTTGGAGCAGCTCCTCTGGGGGAATCCCAAGGCGTTCCCAGGCCAGCCGAGAAACATAGTCCCTCCAGCGTATCCTGGGTCTTCCTCTGGGTCTCCTCCCGGTGGGACATGCCCGGAACACCTCACCAGGGAGGCGTCCAGGAGGCATCCTAACCAGATGCCCGAGCCACCTCAACTGGCTCCTCTCGATGTGGAGAAGCAGCGGCTCTACTCCGAGTCCCTCCCGGATGACTGAGCTTCTCACCCTATCTCTAAGGGAGAGTCCAGCCACCCTGCGGAGAAAACTCATTTCAGCCGCTTGTATCCGAGATCTTGTTCTTTCGGTCATAACCCAAAGCTCATGACCATAGATGAGGGTGGGAACGTAGATCGATCGGTAAATTGAGAGCTTTGCCTTTTGACTCAGCTCTCTCTTCACCACGACAGACCGGTACAGCGCCCGCTTCACTGCGGACGCTGCACCTATCCGCCTATCGATCTCACGCTCCAGTTTTCCCTCATTCGTGAACAAGATCCCGAGATACTTAAACTCCTCCACTTGGGTAAGGACCTCCTCCCCGACCCGGAGAGGGCACGCTACCCTTTTCCGGCTCAAGACCATGGCCTCGGATTTGGAGGAACTGATCCTCATCCCGGCCGCATCACATTCAGCTGCAAACCGCTCCAGCGAAAGCTGTAGATCACGTACTGAAATGTCCAGCCTGCAGTCCAGATCTTTCACCTATAGAGAACATTTGGTGCATCATAAAGAGGAAGGTGTGACAAAGAAGGCCCAAGACGATTGAACAGTTAGAGGCCTGTATTAGACATGAATGGGAGAGCATTCCTATTTCTAAACTTGAGAAACTGGTCTCCTCTGTCCCCAGACGTCTGTTGAGTGTTGTAAGAAGAAGGGGGGATGCCACACAGTGGTAAAAATGGACTTGTCCCAACTTTTTTGGGATTTGTTGACGCCATGAAATTTTGAAACAACATTTTTTTCCCTTAAAATGATACATTCTCTCAGTTTAAACTTTTGATCTGTGATCTCTATTCTGAATAAAATATTAGATGTTGGCACCTCAACATCATTGCATTCAGTTTTTATTCACAATTTGTTTAGTGTCCCAACTTTTTGGGAATCCGGTTTGTACATTTTGATTATGAGAAAGGTCTGAATACTTCTTTTAGCTTTTTATTTTTAAGAAATTAACTTTTTTTTTATGAATGTGAAAATTACTTATCACTATGGGGCAGAGCGTAGGCTATTCAAGATTATTGTATCCTCAGGTTGCAACATACAATGAAAAAGTGAAGCAGGTCTAAATATTTCTGAAGCTACAGTACCTGCTTCAGCCTTAGTTTGGAGAAAGTTCATTTCTGAAACTGATGAGCCAAGATTATTCTGACTGATCTTAAAACCGCTCTAAACACAAATTTGTATATCAGTTTAAGTGAATACTACTATATTTTATAGTCGTTCATTGTCTTATTTTTCATGTAATGTACAGTCATTTCTGACATTTTTTTGGTTCCAAGCATAGTGGGAGCAGCAGTTGGCTGGAGCACTTCTGGTTCAGACTGGGGCCACTTCTAGTAGGAGTGACATAATATTTCTGCCACAAGAACTGAAATTGGTGTAAAGGATGTAAGTCCTGTCCACACAAGAACATTGTTTTATGAATATTCATCCATTATGTATACCTGCTTTTTCCTTTCCAGGTTGTGGGAGTTGCTGTTCATGTCCAGCATTCACAGTACGAGAGACAGGGCACACTCGGGGCAAGTCCTAAGTCCATCACAGGGACACATGGAGACAATCAATCATTCACACTCACACCTAGGGACAATTTAGTGTTACCATTTACCCTAACATGCATGTTTTTGGACTGGGAGGAAACTGGAGTACCCAGAAAACACCTGCTTAACTGGGATTCAACCCATTAACCTTTTTGCTAAGAAGCGACAGCTCTACCAGCTGTGCCACCATACTGCCTCTTCATCTTCTACTGCTTATCCGTAGTTGGATCGCAGAGGCAACAGGTCCAGGAGCGAAACCCAGACACCTCTCTCCCCAGCAACACTTTCTAGCTCATCCTGAGGGATCTCAAGGCATTCTCAGGCCAGAGAAGATACATGATCCCTCCACCGTTTTCTGGGTTTTCTCTGGGACTTCCTACAAGTGGGAAGTGCCCAGAAAATGTCTAAAGGGAGGCGTCTGCAAGGCATCCTAGTCAGATGCCGGAACCACCTTAACTGACTCTTTTCGTTGCAGAGGAGCAGTGGCTCTGAGCTCCCCCCCC
>JBBPBX010060313.1:10176-21486 GCA_038048925.1 Garcialebias charrua
TCAAAGTCAAAGTCAACTTTATTGTCAGAACTGCAATATGTACAGGACATACACAGGATTGAAATTGTGTTTCTCTCAGTCCCTCGGTGCAACAGTAACCATTTAAACACTAAAACACTGAAACATTTAATAAACATAAGCATAAAATAGTAAAAGTGTAACACTGTCCTGAGTTTTTGCATAGTAGTATAAAAGTATGAAAATTTACACCAACACTAAAACACTAAACATTTAATGAACATAAGCATAAAATGAAATAATAAAAGTGTAATACTGTCCTGAGTTTTTGCATAGTAGTATAAAAAGTATATCTATAAAATAAACTGAAGGTTCTAGCATTGACATTTGCAAAGAGTGGCACAGCAGCATATGAGTTAATGTACACAGTATATGTATGAGGTAGTAGTTGATGTTGGTATAGAGGCAAAGTGGCATATGCAGTAAGGCACATAAGGCACATTTGGCATCCTTAAATAAGGCTAGTCAGAAATACTGTATATGTATCAGCAGTAGTGTAGATATAAAAGTAGTGTAAATGTAAACAGTAGTAATAAATGTAAACAGTATTAATACAGTGCTGGGCACCGCTAATTAAAAAATTAGTTCCACAATTTCTAAAACGCTTATTAATTTTTTTAGGTCCACAATTTCAAAAGCACAAATGTCTTATGAAAATTAGGGGAAGCTAATCTAATCCGCTATTTATATATTTCTATATTATATATATATATTTATATATAGCCGGCAGCGTTATCAATATTTGCACTACACTGCCAACTGAAAAGTAACAAAAATGATCCTAAAAGGATGAAATTACAAAAATCAAAGGATTTATTTAATACTTTACGTACATATATTCTATTCGGCCACGAAATTAACAAAAAATAGAATGATCTTTTAATCCCTAAAACCACGTTTAAATCTCAAATACACGGGTGTGTCGCCACCGCATTTATACATAAAAGTAACTGTTACGAAGCTACTTCCCTCCCCAGCTCGCTCTTATCTTATCACTGCTTAATGGAGAGTAGTGGTCGCAACTAAAAGTGTGTGATAAGAAAAAAAAGAAAAGAAAAGAAAGAAACTAAACAGGCACGTGACAGAACACAGAGTGAGGTTTGGGGCTTACCTTAAAGGGATTGTGACATGATTTTTTTACTATTCATAAAATTGCTCAAAATATATATATTTTATCATTTAAATATGTTTGTTTTTGCAAACAAAATGATAAATCACTTTAATTTTGCTTTAAAAGTGATTTTGAACTTCAAGCCGTGTTTAATCATGGGAAATCCGATTACACTCGAACGCACCATATGTGATGTCACACTGGGCAGAGGGCTGTGGTGTCTTTAATAGCGGACAATTTAAAACTGGACGAATTTAGCAATCTATGTGAAGATTTGAGCTATTTGTCTTCATTTTGGGAAGCAGAAAATAGTTTGGGTGATGGAACAAGAAACAACAGGATCTAATTTAGGTCTGATGCTGTATCAGACTTCCTTCATGTCGAGCTGCTCATACCTGCGCACTGTGACAAGCCCAGAGCTCTGCCCGGTGTGACATCACAGATGGTGCGTTCGCGTGTAATGGGATTTCCCATGATTAAACACGGCTTGAAGTTCAAAATCACTTTTAAAGCAAAATTAAAGTGATTTATCATTTTGTTTGCAAAAACAAACATATTTAAATGATAAAATATATATATTTTGAGCAATTTTATGAATAGTAAAAAAATCATGTCACAATCCCTTTAAGATGTCCGATCAGAGTTTCTCCACCAGCTGACATCCTTAAAGGGGCGAGCCCGCACGGTGCTTCATCCGTCAGATGATCTGTTCATTAATTGTTGTTTTTGCTTTTCTTTATAGTTTTCCTCTTTTCTTAAAAACGCACCACTTGTGATTTTTCTGTAGGTGGTTGATTTCTGCAGGCGTGTAAACTCCCCACTGCGTCCAGCCGGTTCATCAGGACAAACCCTGTTCCTCCCGGCCAGCAGGCGTGTAAACTCCCCGGTACATTACTAGCGTCCAGCCGGTTCATCCAGGACAAACCCTGTTCCTCCCGGCCAAAACCATCCGACGCTCCCCCTCTGGGTGATCAGCCCGAGGTGAGGACTCTGTTCCCCCCAGAGTCCACCCGCACCGTCTCTTAAATTATTTCCTTCCTTTACACGTCTTCACATAGCAGCTCCCACAGCCCAAAAGCCTCACAGCCACTCCCAACACACGTTGCTCCATCAATCAATCTCTGAATCACCATCAGTTCAATCTTCTCATCATCTCCCAGGTGTGCTGCCAGCTCAGCTAAAACCACTTGTGTGGCTGAGCCCCGCCCCCTTCACCAGTGAACCGTCAAAAAGGTGCCAAAAATAAAAATAACAAACAAACAAAAGACTGAAAAAAGTGTGCCCACGTAACATAACCCAAATACATGAAACTAACGACTCGCCGTCGAATGGTCGACACAAAACCCTCAATAATAATAATAATAATAATAATGAATTCAATTTATAACGCACTTTTCATTAATGAAAATCTCAAAGTGCTACAAGGTGCAACAGAAATTAAATGTCAATAAAACAAGTAATAAAACAAGTAAAATCAATAACAGTATCAACTAAGATCAAAAGTAGAATCATGAGGAGGCAGAGTATGCTCGGTTGAAAAGAAAGGTCTTCAAGCCGCTCTTAAAGTCAACCACAGACTGTGGGACCCTCAGACAGTCAGGAAGAGAGTTCCACAGGCGGGGGGCAGCCACACTGAAAGCCCGGTCTCCCATGGTCCTTAATTTGGTTCTCGGAATGTGAAGGAGATTACTGTTCTGTGACCGCAGCGACCGGGTGGATGAGTGTGGAATAAGAATATCCTTCAGATAATCTGGTGAAGCTCCATGTAAGCATTGATGTGTAATGAGAGCAGTTTTGTACTGAATTCTGTAGGCGACAGGAAGCCAATGAAGGTTATGAAGAATGGGCGTAATATGTTCAAATTTACGAACTCGCAACAAGATCCTTGCAGCACTGTTTTGAATATATTGAAGTTTCTGAAGGTTTTTGCCAGGGATTCCAATAAACAGGGAGTTGCAGTAGTCGAGCCTGGAGGAGACAAAAGCATGGACGAGCTTCTCAGCATCGGAAAAAGTTAGGGATGGGCGAAGTCTAGAGATGTTTCGAAGATGGAAGAAGCAAGTTTTAAACAGAAGCTTAATGTGATTTTCAAATGTAAGATTGGAGTCCATTTTTATTCCAAGATTAGTAACAGAGGTGGAGAGGGGGATGTCCTGTCCAGAAAAGGAAAGTGTTGTTATAGTAGATGTCTGTACCTGGTGAGGGGTGCCAATCAGTATGGCCTCGGTCTTGGAGCAGTTTAATTGAAGAAAGTTCTGATTCATCCATGCCCTAATTGCCTCCAGGCAGGCAGAGAGGGCAGTGAGTGAAGATGGAGATGACAAGGTGGAAGATGAGGATGCTCCAGTCCTGATGTAAAGCTGTGTATCGTCGGCATAACAGTGAAAAGAAATGTTGAACTGATTAATAATTTGACCTAAAGGCAGCATGTAAAGGGAAAACAACAGGGGCCCCAGAACCGACCCCTGAGGGACACCACAGGAGACAGAGACTGTCTGGGACGTGGCGTTGCCAAGACTAACACATTCCAGCCTATTGGAGAGGAAAGATTTAAACCAGTCCAGGACGGTGTCACAGAGACCGACCTCCACATGAAGACGGTGGAGGAGGATACTATGGTCCACAGTGTCGAAGGCTGCAGTGAGGTCAAGGAGGACAAGGATGGAGGGAGAGCCAGTGTCAGCAGCCAAGAGGACATCATTAGTAACTCTCAGCAGTGCAGTCTCAGTACTGTGAGCTGCCCTGAATCCAGACTGGAACTTCTCATACAGGGAGTGTTGTTGTAAGTGATCCTGCAGCTGAGCAGCAACTGCTTCAATAAACTCCTCCGGCCGCGTTTGTAATGATTTCACAATGGGGACCCGGAAATTCAACCACAACACAGGAGTGAACGAAAAAAGTTTATTATCTGCCACTTGTCAGAAAAAGGGGAACGTCCGCTGAGACTCTGCAGGGAGAGAGAACAAGTTGGTGACTGGGATAAACTTGATGTTTAAAAGAACGTGAGGAGTTCAAATCACTAACCTGCAGAGTTTAATCACAGTTGGTGATGCAAAGGCTGCACTGACGTCAGAGGGAGGGGGGGTCGGAGGTGCAGCAGGGTCACGTGACACGTGAGCACGGCTCCTCTTCTGCTTGAGTGCGGCTTGGTTCCAATAATTAACAACAGCTCCAAGAGTCCAGATCGTGGTCAAGATACAGGCGTGGGTCATACACAGAGAGGCAAAGAGGCAGTACTTATCCGTGGGGTTTCAGCGAGAGTCGGTGTCAGTAGGCAGAGCGAGAGTCGAGGTCCAGATATCCGATGGGCAGAAATAATCCGTTGAGGGCAAGGCAGAGGGGAGAATCCGTGAACATGAAGAGTGTCAAAACACAGGAAGGTCAGGAACAGAACGCTGGATTTCTTCAGGCGCAAGGCGATCAGACAATCTGGCAGGGAGGCAGAGTCTGGAGTGCGTTTAAAAAGAGCAGCAGACAGGTGCGCTGAATCACGCTGATGAGGAGAGGAGACAGGACAACCCCAAAAACACAGCATGACTTGACATGAACGTGAATCATGAACGTGAATCATTACAATGCCCCCTCCTCAAGGTCCAGCTCCAGATGGACCACCAGGCTGATCGGGATGGGCACGATGAAAGTCCCTGATGAGAGTCTTATCAAGGATATGTCGAGCAGGCACCCATGAGCGTTCTTCAGGTCCATATCCCTCCCAGTCAACGAGGTAGTGCATCCCCCTGCCCCATTTCCTGGACCGAAGGAGACGCCGCACAGTGTAGGCAGGACCACCCTGGATGAACCGGGCAGGCGGAGGGGGTCCAGAGGGGGGCGAGAGTCGGGACGTGGCAAGTGGCTTGATACGGGACACATGAAAGGTGGGGCAGACTCTAAGGGTCCGGGGTAGGTTGAGGCGAACTGCCACAGGGTTAATCACCTTAGATATAGGGAAGGGTCCAACGAAGCGAGGGGCGAGTTTGCGGCTCTCCACACGGAGTGGGAGGTCTCTGGTAGATAGCCACACTCTCTGTCCCTGCTGGTACGTGGGTGCAGGAGTACGCCGCCGGTTAGCAGACCTGGAATACACAGCAGAGGTTCTTTGTAGGGCTTTGCGTGCTTGTCGCCATATCCGTTGGCATCTTTGGGCAGCAGCAAAGGCAGAAGGGACCCTGGCTGTCCTTTCCTGACAGGAGAACACGGGCGGCTGGAACCCATAGACCGTGTAGAATGGGGACAAACCAGTGGCACAAGAGGGAAGAGAGTTGAGGGAGTACTCCACCCAAGGAAGGTTCTGTGACCACTTAGCAGGGTCCTGTTCGCACAGTAAACGGAGCTTAGTCTCCACCTCTTGGTTAATCCGTTCAGTCTGCCCATCAGTTTGGGGGTGAAAACCTGAGGACAGACTCACTTTGACACCCAATAGACTGCAGAACTCCCTCCAGAATTGCGAAACAAACTGGGGACCACGATCTGACACAATATCCACTGGGAGGCCGTGGAGCCGGAACACCTCCCGGGAGAGAATCTCTCCCAGTTCCTTTGATGATGGGAGTTTGACAAGGGGGACTAGGTGAGTCATCTTGGAAAAGCGGTCAACGATAGTAAGGATAACAGAAAAGGTCTTGGAGAGGGGCAAACCTGTAATGAAGTCCATGGATATGTGAGACCAAGGACGGTGAGGAATGGAAAGGGGTCGTAGGAGTCCAGCAGGCGGTCGGCGGGTAGACTTAGCTCGACTACAGACCCGACAAGCTGAAACAAACTCCTTGACATCAGCAAGCATGGACCTCCACCAGAAACGGTCTCGAACCACTGACAAGGTCTTGGTAATACCTGGGTGACAGAAAAGTCGAGAACTGTGGCAAAATGATAGTACCTCAGTGATGAGGTTGTCTGGGACAAAAAGACGATCCTTGGGACAGTCACTAGGCACAGTGTGTTGCCGATGGGCCTGCTTGACCTTTCCCTCCAGGTCCAGTCGAGTGACTGCCAATCGTGCAGACGCGGGAAGGATGTAGTCCATCACCTCAGTTCCCTCCTCCTCTAGGGTCTCATGGAGTCGAGAGAGGGCATCAGGTTTTATATTTTTGGAGCCGGGTCTGTAAGACAAGGCAAAATTGAAACGGCTAAAGAATAGAGCCCACCTGGCCTGTCTCGGGTTGAGCCTTTTGGCAGATCTCAGGTACTGAAGATTTTTATGGTCAGTCCACACAATAAAAGGTTCCTTAGCTCCTTCCAGCCAATGCCTCCATTCCTCCAGTGCAAGCTTCACCGCTAGGAGCTCTCGGTCTCCAACATCGTAATTTCTCTCGGCTGGAGAAAGGCTTCTGGAAAAAAAAGCACATGGGTGAGTCTTGTTATCCATGCCTCTTTGGCTGAGGACAGCTCCAATACCAGAACCTGATGCGTCAACCTCAAGAATGAATTGACGAGAGGGGTCAGGCGAGAGAAGGATGGGGGCAGCCGTGAATAATTTCTTAAGATGGGAAAAGGCTTGATCGGCCGATGGAGTCCAGCAAAAGGGTTTCTTAGAAGAGGTTAGTGCATGAAGGGGTGAAGCAACAGAGCTGTAATTCCTGATGAACCGGCGGTAAAAGTTTGCAAAACCTAGGAATCTTTGGAGCTGTTTAATGTTTTGTGGGGTGGGCCAACTCTGGATGGCCTCTACCTTACATGGATCCATGGAGATCTTGTTAGGAGAGATAGTGAAACCCAGAAAGGAAATAGTGGAGAGATGGAACTCACATTTCTCTGCCTTGATGAAGAGATTATTCTGCAGGAGTCGAAGAAGCACAGCTCGAACATGCTCTCTGTGAACAGCTTGGGTCTTGGAAAAAATCAAAATGTCATCCAGGTAAACAAAGACAAATCGTCCAATCATATCCCTAAGAACATCATTTACTAAGGTCTGAAACACTGCAGGTGCATTGGTAAGCCCAAAGGGCATCACCAAATACTCATAATGACCAGTAGGGGTGTTAAAAGCAGTCTTCCACTCATCTCCCTCCCTTATTCGAACTAAGTGATATGCATTTCTGAGATCAAGTTTAGTGAAGATTGTAGAACCCTGAATGGCTTCAAACGCAGTGTTCATGAGGGGAAGAGGATAACGGTTCTTTAATGTGATTTCATTGAGTCCTCTGTAATCAATACACGGCCTTAAGGACCCATCCTTCTTACCCACAAAAAAGAAGCCGGCACCTGCTGGAGAAGACGAAGGACGTATGATACCTGCCCTGAGCGAGTCATTGATATAATCCCTCATAGCTTGGTCCTCTGGTCCAGACAAAGAGTATAGACGACCCCTAGGGGGAAAAGTACCAGGAAGAAGGTCAATGGCACAGTCATAAGGTCTGTGAGGGGGAAGAGAGGTAGCACGATGTTTGTTGAACACCTCCTTGAGGTCGTGGTATTCGAGAGGTACCTTGGATAGGTCAGGGAAGGTTTCTTGGTTTGGGGTTGAGTCAGAAACATTAGCCCGTAATAGACAGGTGGAAAGGCATTCCGGAGACCAGCCTAGGACCTGCCCTTTAACCCAATCAATGTGTGGGTTATGCCTCTTTAACCATGAAGCCCCCAAAATAACTGGGATTTCAGGGGATCTGATTACTGAAAATGAAATAATTTCATGGTGATTGCCTGCAATGACCATCTTAACTGGAACAGTCTCATGGGTGATCTTATGAATAAGATGACCATCAATGGCTAAGACCTCCTGCTCTTTAACAGTCGGTTGAATCTGAATATTGTGTGCTTTAGCAAATTCTAAGTCCATAAATTCAGCATCAGCTCCTGAATCAACAAACACAGAGACTGTTCTTTCACTATTTTTATTTTTATTCAAGAGAGTGGCCTGTACTGACAACATGGAGGACTTGGTTCTCTGACTCAGTAGGAACCTCCTGCCTACTGAGCCTGGTCTTTTACTGGACATCGAGACAGCAAATGGCCCACTCCTCCACAATAGAAGCAAAGCCCATTTCTTTGTCTACGCTCCCTCTCTTGAGCAGATAACCGGGATCTTCCAATCTGCATGGGTTCTGTTACCTGGGATGAGACCACCTGAGGGGATGTTGATGCTGGTTGGGGACTGGGTCTAGACTCAGACACATTGTACAGAGGTCGGTTGGTGAAGTTCCTCTCTCGCCTCCGTTCTTGAATCCTCAAGTCAATCCTCGTGGCGAGAGATTCTAACTCCTCCAGGTCAGTGGGAGCATCTCGGGTGGAGAGTTCATCTTTGATCTCATCACTGAGCCCCTGGTGAAAAGCGTCGCAAAGAGCTTCATCATTCCATCTACAATCAGATGACAAGGTGTGAAAATCCACAATATACTCAGTCACCCTCCTTTTGCCCTGTTTCAGCCTGAATATGCCCCTTGCTGCTTCTCTCTGGGGCAGGATGGGGTCAAACACCCTGATGAGCTCCTTGGCAAAGTTTCTGACGTTGTAGCAAATCGGGGAGTCTCGCTGCCACTCTGCTGTTCCCCATAATTTAGGCTTGCCAGAAAGTAGAGAGATAATATAGGCGACCTTGGCCCGATCAGTAGGGAAGGAGGAAGGCTGTAATTCAAAGTGAATCTCGCATTGGGTGATAAAGGGTCGACATTGGTTTGGCTCACCTTTAAACATCTCGGGAGGCGTTAAGCGTGGTTCATGATTTGGGGAGGCTTGGCAACGAGGTGAGACCTCCATGTGCTGGGAAGGAGGTGTGGACGTAGCTGCGGAGGGTTTAGTTAATATATTCATCATTTCCTGCATATTTGTTTCCAATCTATTTATTGCAGTTTCAACTCCTGAACGCCACTCCTGTGTGTGTGACGGGTCCATTGTGGCCAGATTGTGCTGTAATGATTCACAATGGGGACCCGGAAATTCAACCACAACACAGGAGTGAACGAAAAAAGTTTATTATCTGCCACTTGTCAGAAAAAGGGGAACGTCCGCTGAGACTCTGCAGGGAGAGAGAACAAGTTGGTGACTGGGATAAACTTGATGTTTAAAAGAACGTGAGGAGTTCAAATCACTAACCTGCAGAGTTTAATCACAGTTGGTGATGCAAAGGCTGCACTGACGTCAGAGGGAGGGGGGGTCGGAGGTGCAGCAGGGTCACGTGACACGTGAGCACGGCTCCTCTTCTGCTTGAGTGCGGCTTGGTTCCAATAATTAACAACAGCTCCAAGAGTCCAGATCGTGGTCAAGATACAGGCGTGGGTCATACACAGAGAGGCAAAGAGGCAGTACTTATCCGTGGGGTTTCAGCGAGAGTCGGTGTCAGTAGGCAGAGCGAGAGTCGAGGTCCAGATATCCGATGGGCAGAAATAATCCGTTGAGGGCAAGGCAGAGGGGAGAATCCGTGAACATGAAGAGTGTCAAAACACAGGAAGGTCAGGAACAGAACGCTGGATTTCTTCAGGCGCAAGGCGATCAGACAATCTGGCAGGGAGGCAGAGTCTGGAGTGCGTTTAAAAAGAGCAGCAGACAGGTGCGCTGAATCACGCTGATGAGGAGAGGAGACAGGACAACCCCAAAAACACAGCATGACTTGACATGAACGTGAATCATGAACGTGAATCATAACAGCGTTAATTTGGCTTGAAACAGCGGGGTTCTCTACGGATTTATCCATTAGTAACCCAGCACAACCAGGCAGACACAGAGTTAGCGTCTATAGGTAGTCAACAGATTTAATGAAAAGTAACTAAAATACATAAAAATAACGACTCACCGTCAAATGGTCGACACAAAACCCTCAATAAAATCCTCCGGCCACGTTAATTTGGCTTGAAACAGCGGGGTTCTCTACGGATTTATCCAAGTACCCAGCACAAACAGTAGCCACAGAATTAGCCCCCGAGTTCACCTCTGAGTGACCCGGAAGATGTCAAGATGGAATAGTCCATTTTTAGTAGGGGGATAAAGAAATCGACCGTTTTTTTAATTGCGTATTTAATGATCGTTTTCATCGTAACTATAATTATTTTTATGTTAAATGTACATTAACAAGCATGAGCAATCTAAAAAAGCTAAGTCTGGTCCTCTGGACATTCAAAAAAAAAACAAAGCAAAAAATTGTAGAAACGTTTCGTCTTTCGTCCGAAAGACTTCCTCAGTCTGAGGAAGTCTGCTTTCAGGCCTGCTTTCAGGAAGGCCTGCTTTCAGGCCTTCCTGAAAGCAGAGAAGAAACCCAAACAGGACTCCAGCCAGCCATCAGGTGAAAAGAAGGAACCCAGACCCAGACCAGTGGCCATTCCATATGTTGCAGGGGTTTCAGAGACATTGAGACGTTTATTTTCTAAACACAACGTCCCAGTGGCTTTTAAACCTCAAAATACATTACGGCAAAAACTGGTTCATCCCAAAGATCCAGTCCCCCGGCAAAAACAGAGTAACATTGTGTATGCTGTTCAGTGTCAGGAGGGCTGTGATCAGTCTTATATCGGGGAAACTAAACAGCCACTGGCCAAAAGGATGGCCCAGCACAGAAGATCAACATCATCAGGTCAGGACTCTGCAGTCTACACTCATCTCCAGGCCAGCGGTCACTCTTTCAGGGATGAAGATGTTCACATCCTTGATAGAGAGGAACGATGGTTTGAGAGAGGAGTAAAGGAGGCCATCTTTGTGAAAAGAAACCGCCCATCATTAAACAGGGGTGGAGGCCTCCGAGTTCAACTGTCCCCCTCCTACAATGCTGTGATTGCTGGTATCACTCAGCCCTCTGTGAATAGCAAACAACCATCAGGGTGCTAACGATCCATTGTTAGGCTGATGGTCCTCCTTGATCATGTGAGCAGCTGGTTTCAGGCTGTCATCAGCCAACTGGTTGTGTAACACTGTGAGAGGGTGCTATTTATAAGACTGAGCTGAACCCAGCACCTCAGACTGAGGAAGTCTTTCGGACGAAAGACGAAACGTTTCTACAATTTTTTGCTTTGTTTTGTTTTTTTGTTTTTTGAATGTCCAGAGGACCAGACTTAGCTTTTTTAGATTTTTCTACCTGGATTATTGAGCATCAGGGTAAGCATGAGCAATGTTAGTGATGTAGGTGACTGCACGGGGCGAGGCGGGCCGGGGCCACTGCTGAAATGGGACCCCCAGGCATTTACCTACATGGTAGAGCCGAGTCTGTTCTCAGCTCTGCCCCCCTCCCCCTCACACCCTTTCCTCCTCTCTGCTGTTTACGG
>JBBPBX010060315.1:0-21485 GCA_038048925.1 Garcialebias charrua
CACCAGCAGCAGGATCCTCAGACAGAACAGCTGGTGGGATGTCCTGGTATCTGCAGCCCTCTCTCCATTTGTTTCTTCATGGACATGGAGCTGTGACATTATGTTGTGCCTCTTCCTCAGCAAAAAGCTCCTCCAGTGGAGACTTTCTGGACAGACTGCAGGAAGTTCCTAAACAAACAACAGGTTTATCAGTATTATCAGTAAAAAGAGATTATTAAATCATTTTTAAGACTGAGAATGTGTACAATTATTAGCTCTGTTGTTATTGCCTAACTAACCTATTCAATAATTCTTCAAACTGTGACATTCACTCATAATGGAATGAAAGAGAACATAAACAGAAATTATATAATACTGAAAACTAGAGACATTAAAACATTTTAAAAGACACAGAGAACTTTAAATGGATTAAGAATGTTAATAAGTGTTGGATTTGAGTGCAATGTAAGTGCAATCCATGGCAGGAGTTGAATCCACATCTGAAAAGGGATGCAACCTTTTCACAACATATGCTGTTGTAACTGTTCTGTGTCTCTCTTCATTCAGTTACACTGATGTATTTACCTTGGACAGTCACTGGTGAACACTGTGAAGCCATTTCAGGTCGTTTGTCTAAGAAAAAAAAAACGAGCTAACGTTAGCATCGTGTTTGTATTGAGCTGACTTACCGCTTTAAGCGGAGTATAACTTGTTAGCTGCCTTAATGTTGGTATGAGATGTAGTTTATAGTTTATTTATTTACCTGATGGAGCCGAAGAGGTAGCGATTAGCGAAAAGTTCGGCGGAGCGTTTTGCAGACGGACCACTCTGTACTTCCGGTCGGATACGAAGCGAAAATAATCCGGTGGAGCGCGTCAAAGACGGGACACTATTTTACTTCTCCACCCTCCTTTGCATGATAGAAAATTATTGCAAGTGCTGCACTGACCTGACTGGTCATTTTTTATTAATTAGTACGCTTTCGATCGCAGATGCACACTTCCGGTGGATTCTTCTTCGTTGGTTTTCGGCGGCGGCTACTTCCGGTCGGCTAACTAGCATCGAAAATAGGAATCGCAAATTAATATTTTGAACGATTCCAGGAAAACCGGACTGTGGCTGCCATCAGCAGCAGTTATACAGTTTGGGTTAATTTTATTGTTTTAAATTGGTGTAGATAAGTTAAAGCAACATAAAATATTTTACGTTTATTAAAGAGTGTATAAATGTTACTGGAGTGGAACCAATGTTTAATTTGTTGTTTCATTTAGGCACATATTTTTGTGACACGCTACACCCTGTAGAGGGCAGCATGCTTTTATTTTCTTAGTTGATGAAGAGGTCTGGTGAAGCGTGCACCGAGGCTCGTGTAGCTGGGTTACAAGAAGACTACATGAGGTTTCTGTCTTAACCCTTTCAGGTGAAGCGGCCAATGAGGTACGCAGTTTTGTATTTTTTGTTTTGTGTGGAAATAGACAGTTTATTTTAAGAATTTGTGGAGTTTGTTAGCCACGTGTTTTAAGGTGACGTAATGCCTCCATTTTTTTTTCTCACGGCATGGTTATTAAACGCCAGTAATCAACAAAGAACGCCTTGTGTCCGTTTACTGCCTGGAGGGAGTTACAGTGAGAACTCAGTCTGCTCAACATGAGGTGAGGAGATGAGGAACTGTGCCTTCCAGTCGCTGAGCAGCAAAGAAGATTCATCGCACTCTAGCATCAGACAGATAAGACTGTGCTACACCAGAAACCAAAGCAGCGAGCGCTTTCAAGTTTACATTGATGTTTCAACAAGTGATACATTTAAAACAAGTTAAATGTTAGGAAGTGGATCATCTTTGTAAAGTACGTTAAGGAGACACTGCAAGTCTTGAAATTAAGTAATCTGGTGATCTGCACAATTTTTGTCCAAGTTCAAGGTTTAAGATTTTTGTAGGTGAAGTCATTTTACAGCTGCTTGAGGTGGTTATTGTTAAGCCATTAGTTCTGTAAAGCTACAGTTAAAGTTATCTTAGGCCAAGTAATAAGTAAAAGTTGCATAATGGAGCAAATGACTGACACTGAAACAGAAGAAAAGCCAAGAAGAAGCCAGAGGATTAGAAGGCTTACTGAAAAGGCTCAAGAACTGCATGATAACAAATCAAAAAAACTGCAGGATCGTTTTACTAATACTTACGATAAATGGAAAGTGACTGCAAAGCAAGCAAAAAGGGTGATAAACGGAACTCCCTCTATTGAGGTTGTGCAGGACTTGATGAGTAAGATAAGTTGTGCAGCTGCAGACGTGAAGCACAGTTATGAAGAACTGCGCAAATGTGTTCCCCCAGGTAGTGAGATCCGTCGCAGAGTAGACACCTGTGATGCTGCATCTGAAATAATCTTAAAAAATGCATCCACTTATCTTCACAAGGATTATGAAGATGATCAGACAGAGGACGTTGTCTGGCCTGAGTATGGTTCTGTGCTGCTATCTTCAGCCTCTAAAGCTACAAGTAAAAGTTCTCAAAGTTTAATCTCTGCTAGCAGTTCAAGCATTAAGTCCCGACAGTCGAGCCTTTCCTCTATTAGGAGACAGGAGGCTGCAGCAGAGCTAGCTGCTACACAGGCTGCTTTAAAGGTCCTACAAGAGATAGAAAGTGAACAGCAAGAACTTGAAAACCTTGAAGAAGAAGAAAGAAAGAGGATTGCATTACAAGAGAAAGAAAATATGGCAAGAAAGAAAGCACTGGGAGAAAAACGCAGACAACTAGAACGTCTACAGACTGTTAAGAAGTTAAGTGCGGCAAAGGCACGGCTACAAGTTTATGAACAAGAAACAAGCTCAGATGAAGAATTTGGAGAGTTACTTCGTAACCAGGCAATTGAACGACGTCGATCTTCAGGAGCTAAAAGAAGTTCCTATGAGCATCCACCCCAAGCAGACAGCGCCAGAGTCCTTGCTGAAGCAATAGCAGAGTCTATTAATGTGAGCCGTCTCCCAGTACCTGAACCTTCTGTTTTTACTGGAGACCCATTAAGATACAAGGACTGGAAGATGTCATTTCAAACGCTAATAGGCAGGAAAAACATCCCTGTAAACGAAAGAGTTTATTACCTTCGTAAATACGTTGGTGGAGCTGCAAGAAAGGCCATTGAATGTTATTTCCTGTTAGGAACAGATACAGCTTATGATTCAGCATGGGCTATCCTGGAAGAAAGATTTGGAAGCTCATTTGTGATAGCTAAAGCTTTCAAGGATAAGCTTGCATCATGGCCCAAAATAGGACCCAGAGACAGTGTCGAACTGAGGGATTTTTCAGACTTTCTTAGGGGCTGCCAGGCTGCAATGTCCGAGATTAAAAGTCTAGAAGTATTGAACACCTGTGATGAAAATCAGAAACTTCTCACAAAGCTTCCTGATTGGTTGGTAGCCAGTTGGAACAGAAAAGTGATTGAGATCGAAGAGACTTGTAATGAATTTCCTACATTCAGTCAGTTTGTGGAGTTCATCACAAAAGAAGCAAAAATAGCTTGCAATCCAGTAACTTCTCTTCACGCCTTGAAATCTGGTGATGGTGAAAAAACAAAGACAACAAAGACACGAAATGTTGGTGCAAAGGTGCTTATGAGCAACTCTGAAGAGAATCCGGAACATAAAGGGTGCATTTTCTGTGAAAAACAAAACCACGGCATTCAGAAATGCTGGAAATTCAACGAAAAACCATTTCAGGAACGTCTCAGATTTGTCCAAACAAATAAATTATGTTTTGGATGTTTACAACCAGGACACCACTCTAAGAACTGCAAAAGAAGAAGCCTTTGTGAAACATGTAAGGGAAAACATCCAACATGTTTACACGAAGATCGTGAAAGGGCAAATAGAAAAGAGAAAACCAATGATGAGCATGGAGAGAGTGTAAAAACTTCTGAAAATAAAAAATCAAAGGAAAAAGCAGAGCACAACCACAATATTGAACCCTCAAATGAAGCTACATCAAACAGAGTAGTGCAAGGCGTCGACAACATGTACTCTTCTACAGTTGTTCCAGTGTGGTTATCTACATCAAGCAACCCAGGGAATGAAATTCTCGTTTATGCTCTACTCGATAACCAAAGCGATACAACATTCATCATGCAAGATAAGGCAGAAGTTCTGGAAACAAAAGGAGAACCTGTGCAGTTAAAACTCTCCACACTTTCATCCAGAAATACAATCATCCCAAGTCAGAGATTTGTTGGACTGCAGGTGAGAGGTTTTTATTCATCAAAGAAGATTTCTCTCCCTGTAGCCTATTCAAGAGAGTTCATTCCTGCTAATTTAAGTCACATTCCGACCCCAAAAACTGCAAGAGCATGGCCACATCTAGAGCATCTTGCAGAGGAGATTGCTCCACTGATCGAGTGTGATGTAGGGCTACTCATCGGTTACAACTGTCCACAGGCTTTGTTACCCCGAGAAGTGGTGCCAGGTAAAGATAACGAACCATTTGCTCAAAAAACAGATCTTGGATGGAGCATAGTTGGTTGTGTTAGCCCTTGTATCGATTATGGTGATGCAATTGGAAGTAGCCATAAGATCATCGTGAAGTCAGTGAAACCTCAGCCTCAGACAGCTAAGAACCTCACAAATGAAGTGAAATACATTTGCAGAACTCAAGTTAAGGAGTTCATTTCTCCACCAGATGTGTTGAGGATGCTTGAGTCTGACTTCAGTGAGAGAAGAGTTGAAGATGCAAATTTATCTCAGGAGGATTTGCGGTTCCTGTCTATAATGGAAAAGGGAGTCAAAATTAAAGCAGATGGTCATTGTGAAATGCCACTTCCTTTCAAGAAAGACCGACCAAATCTCCCTGATAACAAAGTATGTGCAGTTCACAGACTCCGATGCTTGAAAAGGAGATTTGAAAAAGATAAACAATACCAAAAAGACTACACAATCTTTATGAGTGAAATCATAACAAATGGAGATGCAGAAATAGTCCCAGAAGAAGAAATTAACAAAGGTCCTGTGTGGTATATTCCTCATCATGGAGTCTATCACCCACACAAGCCAGGAAAAATACGACACTGCACTAAAACCATAGATATACGGAAGGATCTGTGTTCGGATATTCCCGGAAATGGCCCGCAATGATCCTTAAAAAATCCCAAAATCTGGATACTTATCTTCGGCAGATCCAAAATAAATGTGGCTGTTATTCGTCAAGGGTCTGCCAAAGATAAATATCCGTATTTTGGGATTTTGGGATCTTTTAAGGATCATTGCGGTCCATTTCCGGGAATATCCAGAAATATAAGTATAAGTATATGTGAAGGATACGGAGATATACGACATCAGATCCTTCCGTATATCTATGGTTTTAGTGCAGTGCGAGTCATATTTGACTGCTCTGCAAAGTTCGAAGGTGTGTCATTAAATGACTATCTGCTCACTGGGCCAGAATTGACGAACAGCCTGATAGGTGTTCTCTGCCGTTTTCGTAAAGGACAAGTTGCCATAATGTGCGATATTGAGCGCATGTTCCATCAATTTCATGTTAAAACAGAGGATCAGGACTACTTGAGATTTCTATGGTGGGATGATGGAAACTTTCAGGCTCAACCATCCATCTATCGCATGCGAGTTCATCTATTTGGTGCTGCATCATCGCCAGGATGTGCAAACTTTGGGTTGAAGCATGTTGCTGCCCAAGGTCAAGGTCACTACAGCGAAACAACCATCCAGTTCATTGAACGAAATTTTTATGTGGATGATGGACTGACAAGCGTTGCAACCAGAGACGAAGCTATACAGCTGATAAAGGAAGCAAGACAACTTTGTAATGCTGGCAAGCTGCGACTTCACAAGTTTGTTTCCAACAGCCAAGATGTGCTTGAATCCATTCCAGACGATGACTGTGCAGATTCAGTAAGAAATCGTGACATGACTCTTGGAGAGTCACACATTGAGAGAGTTTTGGGAATTAAATGGTGTGTTGTTTCGGACCAATTCCATTTCAGAGTGATTGTGGATGAACGCCCACTTTCTAGAAGAGGTGTTTTATCAACAGTGGCATCCATCTATGACCCTCTTGGGTTTGTGGCACCATTTATTCTGGTCGGGAAGCAAATACTTCAAGAGATGTGTCGAGACAAGATTGGATGGGACGAGCCATTGTCTGAAGATCTCAAACCACGATGGGAGTCTTGGTTGTTGGACTTAAAGAACCTATCCGACATCAAAATTCAAAGATGTTATCTCCCAAAGGGTTTCGAGGAAGTCAAAAGATATGAGTTGCATCATTTCTCAGATGCCAGTGTTAAAGGGTACGGTGAATGCTCTTACTTGAGAGCAATCAGCATATCAAACAAAGTCTACTGTTCTCTAGTTATTGGCAAGGCCAGGGTGACTCCTACAAAGGTCACCACAGTACCCAGACTTGAGCTGTCAGCAGCTGTTATTGCTGTTCGAACAAGTGACCTGCTTAAAAGGGAGTTGGAGGTTCAAGCCCAAGAATTCTTCTGGACTGATTCGAAGGTCGTTCTTGGATACATAAACAATGATGCTAGACGGTTTCACATATTTGTGGCAAATCGCATTCAGCGCATACAAGAAGGTTCCGATCAGGATCAATGGAGATATGTGACCTCTGAAGACAACCCCGCGGATCATGCATCACGAGGTTTGACAGCTAAAAGACTGATCACTTCCAACTGGTTCACTGGTCCAGATTTTCTCTGGCATGACAAACTTCCTGATAATGATGTTAAGGTGGGAGAGTTGGAAGCTGAAGATCCAGAACTACGAAAAACTTTCGTTCATAAGACACTGACGACAGAAGAGTCTCTGCTCAATCGTTTCTCAAGGTTCTCAAACTGGACAAGACTGGTTAAAGCCATTGCACGACTCATGCGATGTGTCAAAGAGGTCAAGGGTTCACTCTCCAGAACTAACAAAGTCACCAATCTTGAGGAGAGAAAAGAGGCTGAGCTTTTCATCATAGCTGCAGTCCAAAGGGAAGTGTTTTCTGAAGAAATCAAAGATCTAAAATCCAAGAAGGAGATAACAAAGAACAACACAAACAGGCTGCATAAACTGAATCCTTTCCTGGATGAAAAGGGTGTACTCAGAGTAGGAGGTCGGCTGGAGCGTTCAGCTTTACACACCTACATTAAACATCCAGCAATCTTGCCAAGCAAAACCCATATATCACAACTGCTCATTGATCACTTCCATCAAAAGGTTCATCACCAGGGACGTGGGATGACTATGAACGAGCTGCGATCAAATGGCATCTGGATATTGGGATGCAGTCACACAGTGTCTTCCTACATTTACAAGTGTGTGAAATGTAGAAAGTTCAGAAGAAATACTGAAGTGCAAAGAATGTCAGATTTACCGCATGAAAGAGTGGAAACATCGCCTCCCTTTACCTATTGTGGAATGGACTGTTTCGGCCCATTTTACGTTAAGGAGGGAAGAAAGGAACTTAAACGCTACGGTCTGCTATTCACATGCATGTGCTCGCGTGCTGTGCATATAGAGCTACTTGACGACATGACATCTGACGCTTTTATTAACGCTCTTCGAACACTTATTGCCATACGTGGAAATGTGCGGCAGCTTCGGTCAGATCAGGGAACCAACTTTGTTGGAGCAAGACGAGAATTCCTGGAATCCTTAAAGAAAATGGACCAAGAAGGCCTAAAACAACTAGGTTGTGAATTTGTCATGAACCCAGCATCTGCTAGTCATATGGGTGGAGCCTGGGAAAGGCAGATCAGGACAATAAGAAGTGTGTTGACATCCATTTTGGATCATTCATCCAAAAGGCTTGACATTTCATCTTTACGTACATACCTTTATGAAGTTATGGCGATCATAAATAGTAGGCCCTTAACAACTCACCTGCTAAGTGATCCCACTTCTCCACAACCTCTTACGCCGAATCACATCCTGACCATGAAGTCTTCAGTGGTTTTACCACCACCTGGTGAGTTTGTGAAAGAAGACCTTTATCTTCGCAAAAGATGGCGCAAGGTACAATACTTGGCCAATGAATTTTGGACCAGATGGAAAAGGGAATACCTGCTGAATCTTCAGCAAAGAAATAAATGGCACAAGACACAGAGAAATGCCAAGATCAATGACATTGTGATTCTGATGGACAATACTCTACCCAGAAATGAATGGAAACTGGCCAAGGTCGCTAAAGTGTACCCTAGTGAAGATGGAGTCATTAGGAAACTTGAACTGTTGATGAGTAATGCGACACTTGATGACCAAGGGAAAAGAGTTAACAAACCAGTATACTGTATCTTGAAAGACCCATCCACAAAACAGTTACTCTAATCGAAGCTGAGTAGCTCATAACTATGACACATGACTTTCTATAATGTATGTTAGACCACAGACATTTGTTGTTTTCCTTTGCATTCAGGTTTAGTAGGAAATCACCTGTGATTTGGTGGGAGTGTGGCTGCCATCAGCAGCAGTTATACAGTTTGGGTTAATTTTATTGTTTTAAATTGGTGTAGATAAGTTAAAGCAACATAAAATATTTTACGTTTATTAAAGAGTGTATAAATGTTACTGGAGTGGAACCAATGTTTAATTTGTTGTTTCATTTAGGCACATATTTTTGTGACACGCTACACCCTGTAGAGGGCAGCATGCTTTTATTTTCTTAGTTGATGAAGAGGTCTGGTGAAGCGTGCACCGAGGCTCGTGTAGCTGGGTTACAAGAAGACTACATGAGGTTTCTGTCTTAACCCTTTCAGGTGAAGCGGCCAATGAGGTACGCAGTTTTGTATTTTTTGTTTTGTGTGGAAATAGACAGTTTATTTTAAGAATTTGTGGAGTTTGTTAGCCACGTGTTTTAAGGTGACGTAATGCCTCCATTTTTTGTAAGTCAAGCAACTTGATTGTAAATGTTTTACTGTGTAATAGTTGTTTATTCTCTATGAGAATGTCTTTCTTTCTGTAAAATATATATTTTGTGTTTGTACAGTTCTCATGGCATGGTTATTAAACGCCAGTAATCAACAAAGAACGCCTTGTGTCCGTTTACTGCCTGGAGGGAGTTACAGTGTGGTTTGGTGCATGTACTGCATCCTGCCGCAAGAGCCTCCAGCGCATCGTGAGAGCAGCTGAGAAGATTGTCGGCACCTCCTTCCCCTCACTACAGGACTTAAACAACAACCACCTCACTCGGAAAGCCCTCTGCATGGCAGGTGATCCCACACACCCACTACACAGCTGCTTCAGCCTGCTGCCATCAGGGAGGAGACTGAGGAGTCTCCAGTCTCGAACCAGCAGACTGAGAGACCGCTCTGTTCATCAGGCAGTCAGGATGCTTAACTCTCTGCCTGCTCTGCCCTCCCTCCCTCTTGTACTGCCTTAACACTAAAAACTTTCACACATTACCACACAACACAAAGATTTTAACACTGGACTCTGTGTCATCAAAACGGGTTATTCACTTAACACACGGTCATGTGCTCATTCAATTTGCACTACTTCACATATTTACACTAATGTTTGTATTACATTACGGTCTATAGTCATACTACTGTTTACATTTACAGTTTACATTTATTACTACTGTTTACATTTATTACTACGGTTTACATTTATTACTACGGTTTACATTTATTACTACTGTTTACATTTACTCTACTTTTTATATCTACACTACTGCTGAAATATATATATTCTTATTAATAGCCTTATTGCATATGCCACTTTACCTAAGTACAGTACAGTACCAATATCAACTACCTCATACATATACAGTGTACATTAACTTCATATGCTGCTTTGTCACTCTTTTACAATTGTCAATGCCAGAACCTTCATTTTATTTTATAGATATACTTTTTATACTTTTATACTACTATGCTAAAACTCAGGACAGTATTACACTTTTATTATCTCATTTTATGCTTATGTTTATTAAATGTTTTAGTGTTTAAATGGTTACTGTTGCACCGAGGGACTGAGAGAAATGCAATTTCAATCCTGTGTGTGTCCTGTACATATTGCAGTTTTGACAATAAAGTTGACTTTGACTTAGCTGCTCGGGTCTAATAAAATATTTACAAAATAAATAAAAAAATGTAGGATAGGATGGAAAATACAAAGTAAAGAATCTAATAAAGCTAAGTCTGGTCCTCTGGACATTCAAAAAACAAAACAAAAGGAAGTCTTTCGGACGAAAGACGAAACATTTCTACAATTTTTTTGCTTTGTTTTGTTTCGTTTTTTGAATGTCCAGAGGACCAGACTTAGCTTTTTTAGATTTTTCTACCTGGATTATTGAGCATGCATCCGGGTATAAAGTAAAGAACTTCCATTTGTCATATTGATGTCATCAAACTGCTCTTCATTATAATATCCATCCATCCATCCATTCTCTTCCGCTTATCAGTGGTCGGGTCGCGGGGGTAGCAGCCTAAGTAGGGAGGCCCAGACTTCCCTCTCCCCAGCCACTTGGGCCAGCTCCTCCGGGGGAATCCCAAGGCGTTCCCAGGCCAGCCGAGAAACATAGTCCCTCCAGCGTGTCCTGGGTCTTCCTCTGGGTCTCCTCCCAGTGGGACATGCCCGGAACACCTCACCAGGGAGGCGTCCAGGAGGCATCCTAACCAGATGCCCGAGCCACCTCAACTGGCTCCTCTCGATGTGGAGAAGCAGCGGCTCTACTCCGAGTCCCTCCCGGATGACTGAGCTTCTCACCCTATCTCTAAGGGAGAGTCCAGACACCCTGCAGAGAAAACTCATTTCAGCCACTTGTATCCGAGATCTCGTTCTTTCGGTCACAACCCAAAGCTCATGACCATAGATGAGGGTAGGAACATAGATCGATCGGTAAATTGAGAGCTTTGCCTTTTGACTCAGCTCTCTATTCACTACGACAGACCGGTACAGCACCCGCTTCACTGCTGACGCTGCACCTATCCGCCTATCAATCTCATGCTCCAGTTTTCCCTCATTCGTGAACAAGACCCCGAGATACTTAAACTCCTCCACTTGGGGCAGGACCTCCTCCCAACCCGGAAAGGGCACGCTACCCTTTTCCGGCTCAAGACCATGGCCTCGGATTTGGAGGAACTGATCCTCATCCCGGCCGCATCACACTCGGCTGCAAACCGCTCCAGTGAAAGCTGTAGATCACGATCTGATGAAGCCAATAGGACCACATCATCTGCAAAAAACAGAGAAGCGATTCTAAGGCCACCAAAACGGATCCCCTCAACACCTTGGCTGCGCCTAGAAATTCTGTCCATAAAAGTTATGAACAGAATCGTGACAAAGGGCAACCTTGGCGGAGTCCAACTCTCACTGGAAACGAGCCTGACTTACTGCCGGCAATGCGGACCAAGCTCTGACACCGGTCGTACAGGGACCTAACAGCCCGTATCAAAGGGCCTGGTACCCCATACTCCCGGAGTACCCCCCACAGGGCTCCCGAGGGACGCGGTCGAATGCCTTCTCCAAGTCCACAAAGCACATGTAAACTGGTTGGGCAAAATCCCACGAACCCTCCTGAGGGTGTAGAGCTGGTCCATTATTGCCCGTCCCCCTACACGTTCACCGGGGTGAACCCCAACGTACAGGCACCAAGATGGGGGGCAACAAGTATGTCCACTCCTGCTCGGTGCCTCTCACCAGGGGCAACTCCAGAGTGGAAGAGTGCCCAACCCCTCTCAAGGAAACTGGTTCCAGAGCCAGAGCCATGCGTTGAGGTGAGTCCGACTATTTCTAGCCGGAACCTCTCAACCTCACACACTAGCTCAGGCTCCTTCCCCACCAGAGAGATGACATTCCACGTCCCAATGGCCAGCTTCTGTAGCAGAGGATCAGACCGCCAGGGTCCCCGCCCTCGGCCACCACCCATCCCACATTGCACCCAACCCCTTTGGCCCCTCCCACAGGTGGTGAGCCCATGGGAAGGGGGACCCACGTCTCCTCTTCGGGCTGTGCCCGGCCGGACTCCATGGGTAAAAGCCCGGCCACCAGGCGCTCGCCAGCGTGCCCCACCTCCGGGCCTGGCTCCAGAGTGGGGCCCCGGTGACCCACGTCCGGGCGAGGCAACATTTAATCCATTTATTATACTCGTCATAAGGGGTCATTATAATATTCACTATCTTTTATTACAGGAAAAAAATTTGTATCAATCACATCTTCAACATTATATATTTTAGGTTCCGAGTCTTCTTATGTTGTCATAATTTAATGTATTTGTTCATTTGACTGTATATTATGTCCATTTTGTGTGCGAGTTGTTTCAATGATGATTTTGATGTGTCATCCATGTTCTATTACAAATAAAATATTGACATTTGCCATCTCCACATCATTGCATTCAGTTTTTATTGACAATTTGGTTAGTGTCCTAGCCTGGCCCTCGCCTTCCTGCACAGCTCCGCTCAGTTCTCATTTCCCTTTACTGCACAGTCTGGGACTTCTCCCATAGACAACGATTTCTCCGGTAGATTTTTGACCGGACCAATCAGAGAACAGAAGGGACGGAGTTTTTGGCCCCTAATCCACGCCCCCACCTGTCCCAGCGCAGCCAGCGAGCAGCCGCATGTTCTCATTCAAAGCGATGCAGGACTGTTTTATATGTGACACAAATTTATTAATTTCCCCATCTTAATCCCTTATCTGGAGTTTTTTCTTTTTTTCTCCCAAAAGTCAAGTAATCGCTCCCTCCTCCCTCCTCCTTCTCCTCCTCTCCCTCCGCTGAGTGAAATGAACAAGGAAATGACTGAGGTTGTCACGAGAGAATTAAACTCGGGACTCGCCCGAGTCCCATCAGATTTTCTGGTCTTCTGGTGAGCTGGACCAGCAATCCATGGTTTTATTTTATTTTATTAAAACGTTTTATTAACATATAAACACAGAATATGCAGCGCGGCAGCCGGCAGCGAGAGAAAAAGCTGCAGGAGGCGGAGCAGTTGTCAAGTTTAACAGAGCACGGGGGAGCAGCCATATATGGCTCTGAGGGGGAGGGAGCAGAATGCTTTTCCTTGTTCAAAATTTTTCTAAGATCCAATGGTTTTGTTCCTCAGCAGAGGCCACGCCTCCAGCAAGAATCATTTCTCTATGGAGAAAGTCCAGACCCTAGTACGAAGCGAAGTGAAGGACAAGGGTCTGGTTTTAACCAGGCTATTAGTGTCCCAACTTCTTTGGAATCCGGTTTGTATTTGGTGTGAGTTGTCATGTGGCGTTTTAAATGGCATCTTTGATTGTAGCTTTTTCCACAGGTCTGACATGAGAAAGGCTTCTCACCTGTGTGAGATCTCATGTGTAGGGTTAAACTAATTTTCTGAATAAAACTTTTTCCACAGGTCTGACATGAGAAAGGCTTCTCACCTGTGTGAGTTCTCATGTGTCTCATTAAATCACATTTCTGAATAAAACTTTTTCCACAAGTCTGACATGAGAAAGGCTTCTCACCTGTGTGAGTTCTCATGTGGTATTTTAAATGTTTTCTATCACGATATCTTTTTCCACATGTCTCACATGAGAAAGGCTTCTCACCTGTGTGAGTACTCATGTGGTAATTTAAATGTTTTCTTTCAACATATCTTTTTCCACATGTCTCACATGAGAAAGTATTCTCACCTTTGTGAGTTCTCAAGTGTATGATTAAACTACATTTTCTTTTAAAACTTTTTCCACAGGTCTGACATGAGAAAGGCTTCTCACCTGTGTGAGTTCTCATGTGAACTGTTAAATTATATTTGTTACTGAATTTTTTTCCACAAGTCATACACAACAAAGACGTTTTTTTGTCTATCTTTACGTTTGGACGGTCCACATTGTCACCATAACCTCCTGTTTGTAGATTTGTCTCATTTTGTTTTGGCTCTTCATCTCTGCAGGATCCTGGCTCTACATTCCTGCTTCTTTCCTCATCTTGGTTCTCCACTTCAGGAGAGTTTTGTGAAAGGAGTTGGTCCCTGGAGTTTGGTTCCAGTTCCCACTGGTTTCTTTCATTAAAATCATGAGTTACCATACAGGTTTCAGTCACGGCCTCCCCTTTTATCTCTAGAAATTCTGGTTCATTCTTGGGAGGTTCTGGTGCCCCCCGTTTCTCTTGATTGTGTGGAAAATTGGGATCCATCATCTGTGAAAATTCTGGTGCTTCATGGTCCTCTTTTATTTTTGGAGGTTTTGCTTCTTCTTGTTCCTCTTTCATATGTAGTGGTTCTGGCTCTTCTTGGTCCAAACTGGTGTTCCTCTCCTGGTTACAGAGCTGCTGCTCAGTGAGAACATTTTCCTCCTTCCAAATATGTTGTGGGAGTTCTGCAGACAGACAAAGTAAAGTACTGATTATTGTTACTGTAAGAAATCATACTTCACTTTAATTATTTGATTAATTCAAAGAAGGTTTGAAAGTTGCAGCTTGAGGTGATCACAGCTTGGCAGGAACTGAGACCACACCTTTCCTAAAACCTTCTGGTATACTGTCTGTGTGTTCTGAGATTGGAAAAGTGAAGCTGAAAATTTGGTGGCTGAAAAAAGGAAAACAAAGGGTCATGTTTCTTGTTTTTATAACTGATGAATTATTATCAGTAATGCAGTAAAGCTGAAACAAAAAAATAGTGTTTTAATTGCGTTACTTTTTATTCTCTCCCTTTTGTGTATTGTTTTGCACTAGTAGTGACTGGTATTTATCTTTGGACATTTCGAAAGCGAGTGGACCGAAATAGACTGAAGGTAGATGTCATTAAAGTTCTGCCTGTCCCCAAAACAATTGTGTTCATTTGAAATTTGGCTCCCCGACTGGCCTTGACAGGCCGTCTTATCTCAATACACCTGCAGAAGTTTTGTAAACAAGACGCTCTCACTCTCCCAAACATCTGCTGAGGAATTCCACTGACTTTTCAGAGGAGCCCAGCTGAATAAACATTCTGTCATCATTTCAGGACTCTGGCCTCTGCCGTCCTCGGCAGCTCCCCCCCCTCCACCTTTGAGTCCCCCCTCCCTCCCCTTCTGCGTAATGTCGACGTCATTATGTGCAAGACTTTTTTTCATTACCACATTTTTTACCTTCAAGCAGAGGTAAAAAATGTGTTAGGATTTTTTTTTGTCTCCAAACCTTATGTGTCATTTTTCACCACTTTTATTGTCTGGCTACCAGATCTCACTTGTAAATGAGTCTTCGAGGCTCAATGTGACTATCTGTTTAAATAAAGGTTGAATGACTGAATTAAGAGTTTATTAATGTTTTTCTGACTAAATGTTTATCAATTTTGATTTCAAGAGTTAATGCTTAATGCAACACTTGTGAGAGAAAACATTTTAGTTTAGTGTCAAGAAACTATTTGCAATTAGGTTTGATCCGGCGCAAGAGTTGTGTGAAAAAACTAAACTGGTTTTGTTCACATGACCTTGTAGCCTCCTTGGTAACAGATCTAACAAACCCTTCAGATAAGACGTGTTTTCTTTTAGTCGTGCCTAGTACCACTCAGACAAACAAGTTTGAGTGAAGTCATCACACGCACCCCACAAAGTATAAATTAGGAGCTCGGATGAACACATTTGAGGGTCTGCTGCGAGTCCTGATCAGACGTCGAGCTGCATGATGTATATTCCGAGCCAAACTGTGAGGCCCTCCCAGTTGTGTCAAAAGGTGAGGAATAATGAGTTACATCAATGCCTAAGTTTGTGTGTGCTGTTAATACTGTGGCGAGATTAAAACCGACACTTTGATCTTAGCAGGAAAACTGTTTGTTGCTGTTAGTGCTGTGGCGAGTTTAAAACCGACACTTTGATCTTAGCAGGAAAACTGTTTGTATGTTTATTGTATATCTGAAGAGATGTACAACTGTATGTTTTGTCTTTGTTGTTTCCTTTTTCTGTCACAAGACTTCTTTAATAAATATTCATTATTTTTAATTAAGTCTATGTGTTTGTTTTCTTCCAAACAAGTGAGTATGCCTACCTTTCACAAATCAAAAAAGATGATAAAACATTAACCATTTGGGTTGATCTGAAATATCATAAAACAATGACAAAAATGAAGTAAAAAAAACAGGATATGGACATAAAATCGTTGCAGATAATAACGACCAAACACAGATCATCTGGTGTTGAAAGCAACGGAATGCTACATGTGTAGAAGCGGGCACTGTTTATCAATTCAGAACTGACCTACATTCCTTTGGCCCACCGTCTTTATGTATTACTCAGCCTAACAGAACAGAAAAGTACAGTTTTTTTTTTTTACATATAAGACACAGTTTTTTACCTAATTTGCATGTTTTGCTACTTATACGACAAAGCAACATATTTATGGATTTTTTCCCCATATTTTTAGACCTATTTTTGGCTGAGATATGAACGTTTCCATTCATTTTGACAAAAAAAATGGAGCAGTACCACCTTTGGCTGCTAGGGGCGCAGTACCCCTTTGGGCCGCAAGGGGCACAGTACCACTTTCATCCGCTAGGGGCGCAGTACCACTTTCAGCTGCTAGGGGCGCAGTACCACTTTCAGCCGCTAGGGGCACACCGAGCGTTCCCAGCTCACGTGCCCGACAGCAGACTCATTTGGTCGGACTCACTCTGTCGCAGCACGGCCTCCTGCTCTCTGGAGGTCTGACACTTCCCCCGTTACCTCAAGAGTTGGCAGAACTCTTCACCAGCGACACAGAGGATGAAGAATTCAACGGGTTTGAATAAAATTAAATAAATAAATAGGTGTTTCTGTCATCATTATAGGCGGGTGAGCGTCTAGTCATTTTAAAGCTGCTTTATTTCGTCAGCTTCATTTTGCCATGTTTTAACCGTCAAAGTACATTTATTAAAAAAAGTTCAGTTGAGACACACTTTTACTATAATGTCATCAAACAAATATATTTTTAAGGTGTTTATCTTGTTAAATTTTAAAGATATGCAGCCTTTCTGCTCGCTGCGAGCTCACGTTTGGAAGATCCGACAAAGCGAAACTATTTGAATCCAGCGGATTTAACCATTGTGTTCATTTATTAAGGAAAAGTTCAGCTCAGACACATCTTTGCTATAATTTTCAGCAAACAAATAATTGTTTTAAAGTGTTAATCTCGTTAAAGTCCTTCCGTGCACTCCTGTGGCCATTTGGCAGCCAATCTATTTTTGGCAAAACACTGGCCAACATTTCGGGGTTGTCAGCGATGACACGTCACGTCACGTAACATATGCGACACGTATGCAGTGTTTCCAGACCCAACACTCAGGTGCAACATGTTTATGTATTTTTCCACTTTATTGAACATAATTGGGCTGATGTGACATATATGGCGGTGCGACGTAAATGGTGGAAAATACGGTACCTGGGCACTGCTCAGTAGGGCTTTAACAGACTACTCGAGTATCGACGCATCGATTCTTAGGGCATATATCGAGGTTTTTAATTTCACATCGAGTATTTGTAGTGACGTCATCACGTCCCAGTTACATCACAGAAAATAAATCATCTTCTTGTATGGAGCACGTTGAGAACCCTAATGTGGGTTAAACCCAACCAAGACACTTTTAGCTGAGCAACAGGAAACAACCAAACTTTAATAACACACAAGAGGCAGGTCTAAATCACAGACATCCATCTCACTCAAGGTGTGGCTGGAACACTAACATACCGCTAAGCATTATGGGAAAGACATAACACATAGTCCACCCCATAGATATTATATAAACACTAGATACCTCATGGTGGGCAGAATCGCATTGCGCAGCGCCGCCATATTGGATGGGGGTTTCTACATAAGAGCCAACAGGAGTAAACACAGGGCGAGTTACTATGCCCGTATTTTGTGCAGCTTATGGTTGCAATAACCAGCGCAGTGTTGAAAGTAGATCACATGGGATTACCTTTCACAAGTAAGATTGAACAATAGTTTTGATTATTTGATCATTTATATTTTGTCATCATTGCTGGATCTGAAGAGGAAGAACCTTCTAAATGAGGAGCTGAAAGAAAGGCTTACGTAAATACATTAATACTACAACTTAGAATTTTTGTTATGTTACATTTAAACTCTTTGTCAGACTTTAGGTATTTATTTCTAGGAAGCTTACTATGTAGTTTGATTTACAGATCAGAGCCTACAGTTACCTGAGGGATTCTCTGCATTTTCCCCTCCCTCATCCACATACGTACACTGCAAAGGTGTAGTATATTTTTATTACATATTTTAAACATATTGAGTAAAATACTTCAACCCCTAGGTATGATGTACAACAAACAGATGTAATAACTTAGAGCTTGCTATTTTCACTATTTTTGAAAGTTTTTATATCAAGAAGTCTTAAAGAAAGAAAGAAAGAAAGAAAGAAAGAAAGAGAATCAATATATCTATCAATCCATGGGTTAAAGCACATAAACCTTTATTTATTTGTTGTTCAGGTGGTTGCAGTCTGTGGATGCCAAACCTGGGCTCAACACAATGATGTTGGACATGTTGCAGAGGAGATGTGAAGAGGACCCTGTTAAATATGGCTCTGTGGTCCTCATGTTGGATGCCATGGCCATCAAGAAACATGTCCAGTATAATCCCTGTACCCAGAAAATGTCTGGATATGTGGATATGGGTGATGGCATGGATGAGACTGATGTAGCCACGGAGGTGCTTGTTTTTATGGTGGTTGGTCTACAGGGTCATTGGAAAGCTCCAGTCGCCTATTACCTCACAAAGTCTCTATCACCAGACACACAAAAGGTCCTGGTTGTCCATGCTCTGGAGCTTCCTAGCCCCAATTGCAGGGAGGGTAGTGAAAGGACCTGGAGGGTTTAGATTACTTTTTCAGGTCTTATAAAAAAAGGTTAGTTCACAACTGTTTACATGCACAGCACTCAAAAATAATAAAAAAAATAGTTGCTGTAGCATTGTACACAAGACTCTGTATTGTATGCTGTGTTTGAGTGAGAGAGTAAAATAAATTCAAATGAACAATCAAACTAGTTTTTTTTATTTAAAAATGTATACATTTATTAATATCCCATGCCATATGTGTATCTTTGTTAAAGAGCATAAAACAAAGTATTTAAGCATGAAAGCACATACTTTTATTGAGTAGCAGTGTCACACGTCATAACCACATCTCTGACGTTTATAACAAACAAAACCGTGTGAAAATCGGGTAAGAATTCGTGAAGTTATGATTGTTTTTAGTGGAGCATACAGCTTCTTCAATACAAATAAATGCGCTGGGAGCGCGAAACACACCCATCCAAGATGGCGGCCGCACGGAATGTCCGCTCCAATAGGCAGCTCCAGTCCGTAGGGTATCTAGTGTTTATATATAATATCTATGGCTCCTTCCATAGATCAGCTCTCATGGAAGAGCACTTCTAAAGAGAACATTTTGTGTTTAGCTTTTGTTTTGGGCCATTATCTCATCACAGGACTCGTGATCTTTAATTGAGACCAGACTTTTTGACAAATGGGAGCAGGTTTTGCTTCAGATGCTTCACATTTCATTGTACCCAGACCACACTCAAGACAACCTGTGTCAGGTGTAGCCTACAACCTAAGAACAAAAGAGAATCTTCTTGCATTTGACAGCAGATACAATGCTGTTTCGTAGAAACCTTCAGTTTAAAAAAAGAGCTGATGCCAACAAACACAGCTAGCCAGTCAGTGTTTGCCCTCCAGAAACGCCCACTTTTGGCCTGCAGAGAACCCCTTCTCCATGTCATGGACCTCTGCGCAGTCCTGCTGCAGTCCTCCAGGTGTCCCTCTTGTTAAAGCAAACTGCAGCAGCAGCCACTTTGTTTGAACACCTGTGTCCACAGACAACAGAGCAACTCCTGCATGACCTGATGATCTGCTGCAGTCCATCTCAATCCCACTCAGTCAGCCTCGTGCTGTGACACAACCAGGTCATCTAACCTGAGCGTTTGCACCCACACGGCCTCATAAATCAGCTCATTCTGAAGTCATCCAACCATTCTGTGTTCCTCAGACTTTGTGGAGGCTCTGGTCAGATCCCAGTGGTCGTTTGGTCTGTAATGACCGGAGCATTAGTCCAGGTTTCATACGATCAAACGATCTAATGAGTCCTAAAATATAGACAATGACTTTCAGGCCAGCTTTAGGAGCAGCACACATGTCTGAGACTCATTTCTGGTGAGCCACATCAAAGTTAAAGGAAAATATAAGTTTTCCTCTCGGGTGCGGACGCAGGCCCAGCTGCTGGGACTTGGGGAAGTGGACATGTGGCGGCTGCTTTCATCCCAGCACACACAAAAAAATAGAGGTCAACTTTTGTACCTAAAAGGTACTTTTATCGGGAAAGTACCTTGTAGTACAGAGATGGACCCTTGGGGTGATTTACTGTGGACCTTCAGAGGTACAAAATCACTGATCAGAGCAAATGGTACAAAATTGTACCAGTAGGAGTCAGTGTTGGGAGGGGTATTTCCTCCTAGACAGAAAAGGCGCCAGAAATGTAAAATGGCGGACTGCCCGGTTTTACGCAGCCTGTCCACCGAAGAACTGGTTAAAAAAATATCTGAAGCTGGAATCAAAATTAATGAAGAAGAGGCAAGAAGATTCAAGGGTAAGTAATGACCTATTTGATATGTCCATAATCTAACACAGTCTATTAATTTAAGATTAACCGCAATTTCAAAAGCGCTTATGTCTTAGCAAAGCTAGGAAGCTAATGCTAACGTGCAAATGGCAAACTACTTTTTTAAATCCAGCAGATTTGACCATTTCATGAAACGGTTAAGCTCAGAAAAACCTAGTGCTATAAAGTCAGCTAAGAAATATTTTTTTTCTCAGCAAAGAAATAAGCTCTCAGGATCCTGAGAAACTAAATGTTAGCTTGCGTGTAGCATCTAACAATTCGGTCAAAATCAACATTTTAGAATTAGTTTTTAGTCGGGATGTGATAACCGCTTGAATCGCGTTCTTTTAAGAGACAAGTCGATGTGGTTAGACAGTTTAGATGGCTTTTATTTAGTTTTCTAAACTTTAGAGAAATCTCCGTTTTTCTTGTGGGTTTAAACTGTACTTCGACCCAATGCAGCGCCTGGAAATGACGACAAAAGTGGGCTGGTCGTAACGGCCTGTGTCACCACTTTCGGCGAATCAGCGCTCGCCTTACAGATACGAGTGTGTAACTGACAAATCACAGCTCTCGTTTCATCCAGCTTCTTGTTTCATCCAATCACAGCTCGTAAACAGACGTGATTGACACGTAAATGTAACGTTAGCTTAGCACAGCAGAACACAACTTTACGGCCACTTTACAGCTCATAAACGCTCCACAACCATAGCAAAAATTTCTGGAATATTGCGGCACCACACAAGACAGGTAACTGAGCTTCCTCAGTAAGAACAGCAATTTTAAATCGTTGAAACAAAACGGGCATCGATCAAAACCGAGTCCAAACTAACTTGGTCACAACCCAGAACCCTCAGAACCAACAATCTGACGGCAGTTTCAAACAAAATATGCGTTCTATTTTCTGCTTGTAATGTAAAACCACACTCAGCAATCTTGCTAATGTAAGAAATAGCTTTTTAAGGTATAATTGAGAAATTGCAC
>JBBPBX010060316.1:0-13533 GCA_038048925.1 Garcialebias charrua
AGCACACTTTAATTTGATTTTCACATATAATCAAATGTTGATGGCAGGACAGTTACACAGATTTAATACAGACATGTCTGTTGTTGATAAAATTTGACACTTTTATCATTGATTCTGTGCAAAACAAACTGTCTGTTTTTATTTTTATTTTAAACTGCAAGTTTAAAATATCACACATGAGGCTTCTTTTGTCTTGGTTTTTCACAAAAAATCTCAAAACGACAGCCGTTTTTGTTTGACCTTGTCACAGGTCGACTAATTACTAAACATCACTGACTTTTATTTCATTTAACATCTTGGATGTTTTCTGAGCAGCTCATACACTGTGCATATTTGCAGGCTGCGATATGAGACCCACTTTACTTGGTTTTTCGCAGAAAATCAGTACACAGATGGACGTTCAAACAGGTGAACCACCTGAGGGGGGCTCCTCTCCTATCTATCCTAGATGGATGGATGGGGGCCTTGGGATTCCTGCCCGTGCTCCCCGCATTTTGGGGGAATCTGCCTCTTCGTATGCTAATTACTTAGCTGCTAAGAACGTCCGTCAGGATAAGTGGGAAAATCCCCTGTCATTCTACGACAGGCTAATCTCGGTCTACTCCGGGGGCAAACCTGTTCCTGGATTAGAGGAAAAAGTGGAGTTTAAACGTCTTTTCATTATGAATCTTATGCCTTTTCAAATGAAATGTGTTCATTTCAAGGTTGATTGCAAAAAAGATTCCATGGAAGTGATAAGACAATATGCTGCGTCAGTTTTTGAGGCCGAAATACAACCTAGGATACCATCAGAGGGTTGTACAGGTCAAAAGGTCACATCCCACTCGCAGGAAGTAGTAGAGGTTCCCTCTCCTTCAAAGTGCGAGAGGTCACAGGTTTTTCATAATAACATACATCAGCATGGTGCTACGAGCTGTAGGAGTTCTGAACCCCCTGCCCCTCAGGTTGAAAACCTTGAGAGGAGCAGAGAACCACACAAGGTAGGTGTTCGCTCTCTAGATGAACCAAGATGGTTCAGATCGAACCAAAAGAGTTCTCACCTAGGTCTCACAGTGGGTGAACTTCGAGAGAAGTTGATGTCTGGGAACCGTGACCCTTTGAAAAAGGGTCTGTCCCGACATGTGCCCCCGAGAAGCGGCCCTCCTGCCCCTGCCCCTCGAACTGCACAGTTTGAGACATGCAATGAGTCACACATGCTCCAGATTATGGAAACGGCGCCTCCGCGCGAGGACGTGACTGAGGTTGTGGTTTGTTTGTCAAATGATTTGAATGTTACAGTGGTTGACCAAGCTGACACAACGTGTGACGTTGTCCTTGATGATAACACAAACAACGTTGTTCATCCTGATGAAGCGACGCGCAGCACTGTCTTTTGCAACAACTCAGTGCACACAGTTGACAACAACAACGTCAACACTGACATAAATGCTGACAGCAAACAAATTGCTGAAAATCCGCATCCTGAAGGTCATGAGGCAGACAGCCATCATGATGCTGACAGCGACGATGATTACACAGACAGAGTCACGCGTACACAGAAACGTGTGGAAAAACCTGAACGGTTTCTGTGTAACTTTATAAAAAGGGGGATAGCTAAGAGAGCTTACCTGCCACTCACATTGGAAGGGGTCCTAGAGCAAGAAGCACTCCTGGTTAGCGGCTCAGACGTGTCTGTCATGTCAGCCAAACTGTTTGAGGAGCTAAGGACCGCCGCTAACGATGTTGGCAGGCAAATACCCTTTGTGAAAGACACTTATGGTGATCAACTGGGCCTCGCAAAGACGAGAACAACCCTAATAGCCATGGTCCACATGCAGATTGGCGAGATGTCACTATACCACCCGGTATATGTGTCTGATCTTGACTCACTCCGGGCTCCATTTGTGGTTGGCCAAGATTTTATAAATCGCTTTGAAGCGATTATAAATTATGGCAATCAGACGATGTGGGCCACAGTGAGCAGTCCACTGCCATTCGTGGTACCTCACCAAGGTCAGGACACTGACTGTCTAACAGCAGGTACCGCTAAGGTAAAAAAGGATTCCCCAACCGAGACCACAAACCCGGTAAGTGATCCTTCATATACAGATGAGACAGAGGAGACTCAACAATTGGACCAGACTCTGGCCCATCACGAGGACCTCCTCTGCGAGCTGACACCTTCAGCACTCCCTGACCACTTCCTACCACAGGTAGAAGAAGGTGTGGAGATCCAAGAGTCCCACACCGATGACGCTGTACTGTCCTGTGGGCAGGTAATTCGGCATACAGCCAAGCTTTCAGTGAAGTCTTGGTTCAAGGACATCTGAGCCCACGTAGTGACAGTCTACAACACGCTGACAGTCACTTGGACTTCATTGTTACTGATTTTGAGGACCCCTCCTCAAACAAAAGGGGGGCAGACTCACACTTCCTACCACAGGTAGAGGACGGTGTAGAGATCCAAGGATCACACACCGAGAACGCTGTGCTGTCCTCTGGGACAGGTAATTCAGTCATCAGCCAAGCTTTCTATGAAACCTTGGTTCAAGAGCATTTGAATCTAGAACTACTCAGAGATGACATAGTTCTTACAGACTCAAAGAGCACCTCTTCATTCATGAAGTGGGAAGACATACATCACAACGACAGAGACACGCCTGCGACGGCGCCGACAGTTGTGACACACCTGCATTACGCAGAAAGAGGTAAACGTACAGAGGTACGTTGGCCGAGACCTATAAGGTTCCTGTACAAGGTTCCCCATAAACTGCGCGAACAGCTTAAACTAAACAATGGCATCCTAACTCGTGCCCATGGACGGACGTCCACACCCGTGTGCTTGGTCCCTCATGACCACAGGGGGGTGATGTTAGGCCATGCCCATGTCAAGGACAAAGATTTCAATAACCCCACAAACGACAAAGATCTCGCAAACTCACAGACTTCATGGGAAAAGAAGGTCGTCCAAGCACAGGATAGTAAATAAGCTTAAACAGTTTAAACTATTCTAGTTGCGAAAAGAAACCGTTCCAACTAGAACTTAGAAACGCTAAGCATAAAACCCACAACAAAAACTAACCTTAACAACCGTTTAAATCTGCAGGATTTAATTGACATCGGTTATAAAGCTAAGAACTGTTTTTCTTGTGTGTGACGTGGAATCTGACGACCAGAGTGAGTTTGACGTAGTGAAACGTTGTTTTTTAGTTGCTTAATTGCTACTTTTGTGTTATTGAAGTTGTTATTGTTTTCTGAACACTCCCAGCCAAAAGAGGTTTTGATTGTTGATAAGTTGAAGACTTAAATGGATTTTAACTATGCCAACATGCTGTTCATTTTGTTAAAGATCTCAATCTTTGAAAAGTCATTGTAGATCAATACTACTTAAGGTACTATAATCTACACTGACCTCCCAATCATTTAGGTAGAACCGATTCGATCGTTTCTATTCTAGATCTATTCATTTTGATGAGTCTCGCCATAGACTTCAAAATTTATAGGGAATACCAAATCTTGCGTCGTTCGTCTAAAAGACAACAGACATTTAGACCAAACTAGTTTCATTTTTTTATTTTAGTTTAACCTAAACTAAATAATGAATGGAGGAATAGTTTGAAAGAAGAGGCCTTCGTTACAGAAGCCCTCCACATTTCTATAGGTATAGATCCCTATATCTGATTTTTACAGCATTGATCCACCCCTTAATTGGTAATTTTAGCTGATCTAATCCATGATAGCTTACATACCAGGTGCATATAGGTAAGGCTTAATGTAGAATCCCTATCATAAGCCCACCTAAAACCACATAATTGCATGACTCATTTCCATTGTGGATTTACCGTTGTGGATTATAAGACTTTGTTTCCAAGGGATCACAGACTCAGTTTTCCATGGGTTAACAGACTATGTTTTCCAAAGGATTCCTTTGGGTTAGAGTTTCGAGGAGTACGAACTGTCAACCTGCTCTCCTCCCTGGGAAAGCTGGAGTCGGCCCGGTCATATGTCAACGACCCACGTCTCCGCTAGGATCATAGCAAAGCCTTACTGTGATCCTGTCACTGTTCTGGAAGAATTTGTTTTCTAAAGTTTTATTTTGAAAGTCAGTCTGTGCGCTCGACCGTTGGTCCCTGCCGAGGGAGGCGAGTTCCTCGTATCGTGAATCAGCACACTCACGCTGAAGTCCAACTGGACGGCCACTGGACAAACCCATCCACGTGTGTGTCCACAAACTTCTCCACTCTTGTCTCCAAGAGACAAACCTCCAACAGGTAAAGAGCCGTGGTGTGTTCCTGTTTTAAACGGGAAACATTTTGAGAATATTGTACTCACAGCACACTTTAATTTGATTTTCACATATAATCAAATGTTGATGGCAGGACAGTTACACAGATTTAATACAGACATGTCTGTTGTTGATAAAATTTGACACTTTTATCATTGATTCTGTGCAAAACAAACTGTCTGTTTTTATTTTTATTTTAAACTGCAAGTTTAAAATATCACACATGAGGCTTCTTTTGTCTTGGTTTTTCACAAAAAATCTCAAAACGACAGCCGTTTTTGTTTGACCTTGTCACAGGTCGACTAATTACTAAACATCACTGACTTTTATTTCATTTAACATCTTGGATGTTTTCTGAGCAGCTCATACACTGTGCATATTTGCAGGCTGCGATATGAGACCCACTTTACTTGGTTTTTCGCAGAAAATCAGTACACAGATGGACGTTCAAACAGGTGAACCACCTGAGGGGGGCTCCTCTCCTATCTATCCTAGATGGATGGATGGGGGCCTTGGGATTCCTGCCCGTGCTCCCCGCATTTTGGGGGAATCTGCCTCTTCGTATGCTAATTACTTAGCTGCTAAGAACGTCCGTCAGGATAAGTGGGAAAATCCCCTGTCATTCTACGACAGGCTAATCTCGGTCTACTCCGGGGGCAAACCTGTTCCTGGATTAGAGGAAAAAGTGGAGTTTAAACGTCTTTTCATTATGAATCTTATGCCTTTTCAAATGAAATGTGTTCATTTCAAGGTTGATTGCAAAAAAGATTCCATGGAAGTGATAAGACAATATGCTGCGTCAGTTTTTGAGGCCGAAATACAACCTAGGATACCATCAGAGGTTTGTACAGGTCAAAAGGTCACATCCCACTCGCAGGAAGTAGAAGAGGTTTCCTCTCCTTCAGAGTGCAACAGGGAACAGGTCCCTCATGATAACAAACAACAGATCACTTCCAGCTGGACCAGTGACTCAGATCGGTTCACAGGAGGTTCTTCTGCCCCTGCCCCTCAGGTTGAAAACCTTGAGAGGAGCAGAGAACCACACAAGGTAGGTGTTCGCTCTCTAGATGAACAAAGATGGTTCAGATCGAACCAAAAGAGTTCTCACCTAGGTCTCACAGTGGGTGAACTTCGAGAGAAGTTGATGTCTGGGAACCGTGACCCTTTGAAAAAGGGTCTGTCCCGACATGTGCCCCCGAGAAGCGGCCCTCCTGCCCCTGCCCCTCGAACTGCACAGTTTGAGACATGCAATGAGTCACACATGCTCCAGATTATGGAAACGGCGCCTCCGCGCGAGGACGTGACTGAGGTTGTGGTTTGTTTGTCAAATGATTTGAATGTTACAGTGGTTGACCAAGCTGACACAACGTGTGACGTTGTCCTTGATGATAACACAAACAACGTTGTTCATCCTGATGAAGCGACGCGCAGCACTGTCTTTTGCAACAACTCAGTGCACACAGTTGACAACAACAACGTCAACACTGACATAAATGCTGACAGCAAACAAATTGCTGAAAATCCGCATCCTGAGGGTCATGATGCTGACAGCGACAATGATTACACAGACAGAGTCACGCGTACACAGAAACGTGTGGACATACCTGAACGGTTTCTGTGTAACTTTATAAAAAGGGGGATAGCTAAGAGAGCTTACCTGCCACTCACATTGGAAGGGGTCCTAGAGCAAGAAGCACTCCTGGTTAGCGGCTCAGACGTGTCTGTCATGTCAGCCAAACTGTTTGAGGAGCTAAGGACCGCCGCTAACGATGTTGGCAGGCAAATACCCTTTGTGAAAGACACTTATGGTGATCAACAGGGCCTCGCAAAGACGAGAACAACCCTAATAGCCATGGTCCACATGCAGATTGGCGAGATGTCACTATACCACCCGGTATATGTGTCTGATCTTGACTCACTCCGGGCTCCATTTGTGGTTGGCCAAGATTTTATAAATCGCTTTGAAGCGATTATAAATTATGGCAATCAGACGATGTGGGCCACAGTGAGCAGTCCACTGCCATTCGTGGTACCTTACCAAGGTCAGGACACTGACTGTCTAACAACAGGTACCGCTGAGGTAATAAGGGATTCCCCAACCGAGACCACAAACCCGGTAAGTGATCCTTCATATACAGGTGAGACAGAGGAGACTCAACAGTTGGACCAGACTCTGGCCCATCACGAGGACCTCCTCTGCGAGCTGACACCTTCAGCACTCCCTGACCACTTCCTACCACAGGTAGAAGAAGGTGTGGAGATCCAAGAGTCCCACACCGATGACGCTGTACTGTCCTGTGGGGCAGGTAATTCGGCATACAGCCAAGCTTTCAGTGAAGTCTTGGTTCAAGGACATCTGAGCCCACGTAGTGACAGTCTACAACACGCTGACAGTCACTTGGACTTCATTGTTACTGATGTTGAGGACCCCTCCTCAAACAAAAGGGGGGCAGACTCACACTTCCTACCACAGGTAGAGGACGGTGTAGAGATCCAAGGATCACACACCGAGAACGCTGTGCTGTCCTCTGGGACAGGTAATTCAGTCATCAGCCAAGCTTTCTATGAAACCTTGGTTCAAGAGCATTTGAATCTAGAACTACTCAGAAATGACATAGTTCTTACAGACTCAAAGAGCACCTCTTCATTCATGAAGTGGGACGACATACATCACAACGACAGTGACACGCCTGCGACGGCGCCGACAGTTGTGACACACCTGCATTACGCAGAAAGAGGTAAACGTACAGAGGTACGTTGGCCGAGACCTATAAGGTTCCTGTACAAGGTTCCCCATAAACTGCGCGAACAGCTTAAACTAAACAATGGCATCCTAACTCGTGCCCATGGACGGACGTCCACACCCGTGCGCGTGGTCCCTCATGACCACAGGGGGGTGATGTTAGGTCATGCCCATGTCAAGGACAAAGATTTCAATAACCCCACAAACGACAAAGAGCTCGCAAACTCACAGACTTCATGGGAAAACAAGGTCGTCCAAGCACAGGATAGTAAATAAACTAAACAGTTTAAACTATTCTAGTTGCGAAAAGAAACCGTTCCAACTAGAACTTAGAAACGCTAAGCATAAAACCCACAACAAAAACTAACCTTAACAACCGTTTAAATCTGCAGGATTTAATTGACATCGGTTATAAAGCTAAGAACTGTTTTTCTTGTGTGTGACACGTTGGAATCTGACGACCAGAGTGAGTTTGACGTAGTGAAACGTTGTTTTTAGTTGCTTGATTGCTACTTTTGTGTTATTGAAGTTGTTATTGTTTTCTGAACACTCCCAGCCAAAAGAGGTTTTGATTGTTGATTAGTTGAAGACTTAAATGGATTTTAACTATGCCAACATGCTGTTCATTTTGTTAAAGATCTCAATCTTTGATGAGTCATAGTAGATTAATACTACTTAAGGTACTATAATCTACACTGATCTCCCAATCATTTAGGTAGAACCGATTCGATCGTTTCTATTCTAGATCTATTCATTTTGATGAGTCTCGCCATAGACTTCAAAATTTTTAGGGATTACCAAATCTTGCGTCGTTCGTCTAAAAGACAACAGACATTTAGACCAAACTAGTTTCATTTTTATTTTAGTTTAACCTAAACTAAATAATGAATGGAGGAATAGTTTGAAAGAAGAGGCCTTCGTTACAGAAGCCCTCCACATTTCTATAGGTATAGATCCCTATATCTGATTTTTACAGCATTGATCCACCCCTTAATTGGTAATTGTAGCTGATCTAATCCATGATAGCTTACATACCAGGTGCATATAGGTAAGGCTTAATGTAGAATCCCAATCATAAGCCCACCTAAAACCACATAATTGCATGACACATTGAACCAGGGTGGCACCGACTGGAAGCCATCCAGCCTGCAACCTTCGATGTGGGGACCTGCTGATCCAACGTTGGTCTTCAACCTTCATCCAAGGCCCGCCTCCTCTGCTTCAATCGAGGGATCCCCTCTACATGCTGATTAAAAACCATTCGTGCTGATGAAATCAATAACCCCATCGTTGTGGATTTACCGTTGTGGATTATAAGACTTTGTTTTCCAAGGGATCACAGACTCAGTTCTCCATGGGTTAACAGACTATGTTTTCCAAAGGATTAAAAGCTTGCCGCAATGGGATTACCTACGAACAGTATGGAATTTCCAAAAACATTATGGGAGTATATTTTTGAAATTTTTTTTTTCCACTTGCTGGATTACATAAAGGTCAGAGACATTCGGTGGTATCGTTTCGTGTTGGAACTCATCCCCAAGGACAGGCGATGACTTCCAAAAAGGGGGACTGTAGTGATATAGGCCTTTGTCTTGACCTTCAAGTACACCTCTCCACATCTCTCTGAAACTCTAAGTGTTACACCTTCTTGAAGCCCTCAAGGAGACAGATGGACACTTATATATTTTTACAATTATTATGAATTAATGGACACTAATTAATCAGATTGAACTTTCTCTTTAATGTGTGTTAATTCAGAATTGATCTACAGTATATTTTTGTCATTTTTAATGATGATCTGTTACTTTCATGAGCTTTGGCCTTCTACTGGTTTTATTTCTGCAAAGCAAGCAAGACTCTGTCGCTAAGGCAGAAGTCAGGGTAAGAGCTGTTCTCTTGCAGCCTTCTCTGTTTTGTCTATGAAGTTAGCCATAACATTTTCTGTGCTTGCAAGCAGGCCACCTGGCTGTTTATGTAAACAGTTTTCCTGCTGTCCGTCAAGAGACTTTCTGCCTATGGGATCATACTTCCATCTTTTATTTTGTTATAACCAGCCAATAGTTATTCAGGAGGTGGTTCAGATCCCGCCTCCCTATAAATGGGCACTTCCTGCATTTGCTTTTAGAGTTTCGAGGAGTACGAACTGTCAACCTGCTCTCCTCCCTGGGAAAGCTGGAGTCGGCCCGGTCATATGTCAACGACCCACGTCTCCGCTAGGATCATAGCAAAGCCTTACTGTGATCCTGTCACTGTTCTGGAAGAATTTGTTTTCTAAAGTTTTATTTTGAAAGTCAGTCTGTGCGCTCGACCGTTGGTCCCTGCCGAGGGAGGCGAGTTCCTCGTATCGTGAATCAGCACACTCACGCTGAAGTCCAACTGGACGGCCACTGGACAAACCCATCCACGTGTGTGTCCACAAACTTCTCCACTCTTGTCTCCAAGAGACGAACCTCCAACAGGTAAAGAGCCGTGGTGTGTTTGAACGTGCGGGAGCCCAGCAATCTGCTCGTGTGGGGGAAACGGTGTCACCTAGTCTGGTTCAAAGTAAACAACTTTAGCTTAACTTAGCTCCAGAACTCCTTCCTCCTATTTCTTATTTTTCATAAGCATTTAATCTGTCAAGTAATGTGCCAACAGTTAAGTTTTAATTGTCTGTTTGTTTTAATTTGAATTCTTGTCAACGTAGTTATTAAATCAGAGCTAATATCGATACAAATGTTTAATGTAATTCTTGTGATAGTTTCAATAAAAGGTCTATTTTTTTGGTAGACCAACATAAATTGAAGTCTAAGCGTGAAATTACATTTCTGGCTAATCACATCGTTAGATTTGTTGATTTATTCTGAAAAAGTTGAGACCCCGTGAACTTGGTGGCAAGTTTGTGCAGATAAAAGTCTGCTCATACCTACACGTCTAAACTATAGGTAAGTCAGTAAACTGACTAATAACTCCTATATTGTTACAGCAGTCACCTGATGGATGTTTTCCTATTATCTTTAGACCACTATTTAATGTAGTGTACCCAATCCTCAACCTGTTAATCCATACTTCCTCTCTCCTAGTCATTAAACTACTATCGTCACTTAGGAGTACCTCCTTCTGTATGTTATGTAAATGTCTTCCTCTTTCCTCTAAATCCCACCTCTCCTGCCACATATCATTTATTTTATCTTTAACAATTATTTTTATTTCTGCTTTACTTAATGGGACATCATATTCAATTTCTCTTGCTGTATACGCGTCATCTCCACGCGACGCGTCAGCTTTGTCCTGATCAAGATGGCGGCGACAGGACCCAGCTAGTACGAAGAACTTCACAAAGAAACACGGTAAAAACAATTATTTCTTTGCGAGAAAAAATATATTACTAAGCTGACTTTATAGAAGACGTGTTCTTGAGTTTAACGAAATGTTCAAATCGGCTGGATTTAAAAAAAAAAAGTTCGCTGATTTTTATGCAGGCGCCAGGCGGGTCAAACCGGACGCTTTCTTTCTTTAAATTTAGCTAAATAAACGCTTAAAAATATACAGTATTTCTTCGCTGACTTATGGGTGATAGTAGACATACTCCTGAGTTTGACGAAATGTTCAAATCAGCTGGATTAAAAAAAAAAGTTCGCTGATTTTTATGCAGGCGCCAGGCGGGTCAAACCGGAGCTTTGTTTCTTTAAATTTAGTTAAATAAACGCTTAAAAAATATATTTCTTACCTCACTACAGCAGACGGGCTCCTGAGCTGAACCAAATGTGAAATCAGCTGGATTTAAAAATCCGCGGTGTGGTTTATGAGTGGTATCTTGCAAACAAAAACAGCGAACCTCACAGCTAATAGCAGCTACATCCATAGCAAGGGGCAGGCAGCGACAGAGTCAGTCAGACCAAAGGAGGCCTTTTTCGGACACATGCATGTAGAAACTTCTGGGCAACTTCATGAGCAGCTCCGTGACTCACGTGACTTCCTGTAGCCGGTGAGATGGGTGATACCAAATTATTTGCAGGGGAGGGGGTCAGTCCTCAGGGAGTTTGTTAAAAACATGCAGCAATTTTACTAAAAAATTTGAATGAATAAAGAAAATCAATTATTGATGTAAGATATGTATAATGACGAAATGATGTCATTTTATTGGGGGGGTTGAAATGACCGGATCAAATTATTGTGGGGGTCAAAACCCCCACAACCCCCGTGTAAATTACGCCTATGCTGTGGGACATGACCAGTTTCTCAAAACATTTAGCGACTATCGGGGTGAGAGCCACCGGTCTATAGTCATTCAGACCAGTCACTGTGGAGCTTTTTGGGACTGGGATGATGGTGGCAGTCTTCAGGCAGGTGGGAACTGACTCCAGTGAAAGTGAGGTGGTGAAGATGTCAGCCAGCACCTCACAGAGCTGGTCCGCACATTCCTTCAGAACTTTCCCTGGGATGTTGTCTGGACCCGTAGCTTTATGAGGGTTGATCCTTCTGAGACTACCTCTCACTTCTGCTGCGGTCACTTTGAGGTGCTCCTCGTCTGGTGATGAGTTGAGTCTGGTGCTAGTTGGTCTGTTTGGATCATCAAAACGTGCATAAAACTTATTGAGGGCATCAGGCAGGGATGGGTCCCTGGGGCATTGTTTGCTTTTGCCCTTGTAGTCTGTTAAGCATTTGATGCCCTGCCACATGCTCCGTGGATCATGTGAGGTGAACTGTCCCTCGATCCTCTGTGCATACGCGGCTTTGGCCTTCTTTATGCCATCATCCAGTTCTCTCCTGCACTTTCTCAACTCCTCAGTATCTTTAGACTTGAATGCAGTGTCCCTGGCTGCCAGCAGGGTGCGGACATCCTTATTTAGCCAGGGTTTTTGATTGGGGTAAAATTTAACACACTTTCTTATGGATACATTTTCAGCACATGTACTGATGTAACCCAGGACTGAGGAAGCATAAAGTTCCAGGTCAACTGAACTTCCATTCGTAGCTGCCTCTTTGAAGACAGACCAGTTTGTGTTTTCAAAGCAGTCTCTTAGCATGGGGGAACTATCTTGGCGCCACGATGTGATCACTCTTTGTTCCGGCTTGTGACGTCTGAGTGGGGGGAGCTGTCTAGGGACCAATAGCAGGGAGCGATGGTCGGAAGCCCCGAGCGGTGGGCGTGGCTTCGCCGTGTACGCCCCCTTCACATTCGTGTAGACCTGGTCTAGTGTCTTATTTCCTCGTGTTGCTGTGAAAACGTGCTGATTGAAGGTTGGAAGAATGACACGTAAATCTACGTGATTGAAGTCCCCGGAAACAATGAAAAACCCCTCAGGATATTTACACTGCAGCGAGGTGAGTAAGTCATGAATTTCTCCCTGGGCGTCGTTGGCATTAGCATCGGGTGCTATGTAAACATTGCTTATTATTATCGCTGAATAGTCGCGGGGAAGATAATGTGGCCGACATCTTATTGTTAAAAGCTCCACAGCAGCTGAGCAGATCCTGCTGATAACGGCACAGTTCGTGCACCAGTCTTTGTTAACGTAAATGCAGACGCCTCCGCCTCGCGTTTTCCCCGTAGTCTCGATGCACCGGTCCGTTCTGAAAAATAGCTTATTATCCAACTCATAAACAGAGTCAGGAGTGTCTTCATTGATCCATGTTTCCGTGAGACAAAGCACCGAACATCTCCTCATCTCCTCCGACGTTGTTACTCTCAGACGAAGCAAATCCATCTTGTTGTCGAGCGAACGCACGTTGGACAGGAAAAGAGCCGGCATCGGCGGTCTCCCGGTTTTAGCGTCTGCCCGCAGTCTCGTCATAATTCCTGCTCGACAGCCACGCTTTTTCCCTCGAGAGCACCGCTTTCTTTTCTTTCCTCCGCGCATCTGCTTCCAGAAAGATGATCTAAGCAGATCCAATCTTCCGAGCTCTGATTTGAGTTCGTTGCTGATTTCAGCCGTGCCTTGTGGTAAATCCGCTCCAATTCTCAACAGCTCAGTTCGGCTATAATTCACCCGCAAAAAACGCGCAGAGTCAGGTACAAAAACACTATTAAAACTACTAAAAACTGGGGATGTTCTGGAAGCCCATGAAGATGCGGCTGGTCTGAGCGCGGCCATCTTGCCATCTGATAGCTGATAGGGCCCTCTGACATCTGACATCTGATAGCTTGCCATCTGAGCGCGGCCATCTTGCCATCTGTAGCTGATAGGGCCCTCCCGGTTCTCCCCTAGGGTCGGATCTGGGGGGTGGGTGAGTGGTTCGTCTTGTTCGGGTGGCCCTGGGGGCTCTGAGCTTGGGGTCCTTCTTGGGGTCTTGTGCTCTGGTACCCCCCTTTGTCTGCCTCGGGTCTTGGGGGGCGGATCTCTGATGCTTCACGGTCAATATTGAATGTTCTATTAGAGAAGCCTTATTCATTTATGCATACTTACAACCATACACTAATAGATGCAGGGATACACACGCAGGTATCACATGTAGATATGTAGATGGGTATATGACTGAATATGAATGTATGTATGTATGTATGTATATGTATGTATCTATATATCTATATCTATATATATAT
>JBBPBX010060317.1:0-21485 GCA_038048925.1 Garcialebias charrua
AGTCTATTATTCACATAATTAACTTAATTCAGGTAAACGCTAGTTCATTTTACTGCTTTACGTATTTCACTTTAGATTATTTTACTAGTAAAGTGCATAAAACATAGGTTTTACAAGAAAATGTGGCATCAAATTTCACTGTTTTCAGACATTTTAGAAGGTCAAGATGTTAATTTACTTAGAAACTACAGATTAAATTATGATTTAATAATCATTTGTATCCATGTTTTAATTTAAACTATAATCTAAGAGAGGCAGCCTGATAAACAACTTTATAACAAAGTCCTGATGGTGAAGCTAGAAGACGAAACACGAGGGAGAGAAAACACGACCTGACAGACACGAGGAAGCACCTGGCGAAGCAGAGGAAACACGAATGAGACAGGAAGCAAAAGCAACAAAAACAAACAGGAAAAGACCCCAAACCACAAAAATAAAAAATAGATTTATAGGAAAAATGTCAAAATCCAGAGTTTTCTGTGAAAAAAAACAAACAAGATTCAACAAAGAAAAACTGAAGAACTGTTGAGATTTGTGTACAAGGTGATACATATTTGATCAAACATTCAACGTTTGCTTAGAAATAACTTGACTTTTTCACATTTTGAATCCAAAAAAACCCAAACAGTAATGGTCTGCCAGGTAATGCTTGAAATTCAGAGTTCTCTGTGCCTGAGAGTGGGATGTTGGAGCTGCATGTACATGCTTGTGTAGGAGGAGTGTGTATGTGTGTGTTGAGAGCCAGACCTGTTCGCTCATGCTGTTGATGCCATCGGGCCCCAGCAGGTTGACGGCCTGCTTGACCAGGTCCGTGCGCCCGCAGTTGAGCATCCTGAAGCCCAGGTCCTGCAGGAACTTGGCCTCCGTGGAGGCTGCGTCCAGCTTCCTGGTGGCGCAGAAACAATCCTCCGCTCTGCCGATGAAAACAACACACATCACTGGGGTTAAGTGGGAGCTTACCTCAGAAATGGATTTTCAAGGTGTCCACCACTCGCCGCACGTTCCGCACGCCGAAGATGAAATTACTGTTGCTCTAATTTCCACAAGTCAAACTGCAGCTTTATCAACACTGATCTGTTTGCATTCAAAGTCAATATGAACGCGTCGCTCCTCGGCCTTTATTTGTCGCAGCAGCTTTTCTCCGGATGAGCGTTCTGCTGCGACTCGTTAATTCTCAGGAGCGCTTCTTAATCGACGTTGCAGCTCCTGACGGGGTCACGCAGAGACCTCCTTTTGATATTTGTCTAACTCCATCCGACAATTATATCTGGCATTTACCAAAAGATGCTAATTGGCTAATTTACACCTCCGGCGTTCCGTTGATTACTTTCTCTGCAAATATTTGAAACATGGAAACACTCGTAACCTGCTGACTTTGTAATAAAACACACAGAATTACAGAGTGAGATTGTGAGAGACAAAAGGTGCTCGGCTGTGGATAAGAGGAAGAAAAACTGCGAGAGGAAAACCAGCAGAAATACTTCATTTAGTGCAATTTAATGAGACTCAATGCTCCCAGCTGCCCCAGCCTAAAATGATCTCAAAATGAAAAGAAATTATAAAGTTTAACACTTTCATTTAGAGTAATTGCATGCGAACAGTAGTAATTTGGGAAAAAACAAAGGTATGTTTATTATTTTTATTATTATTACCATATTTTTTGGACTATAAGGCACATTTAAAATCCTTTAATTTTCTCAAAAATCAACAGTGAGCCTTATACTGTAATCTGGTGTGCCTTATGCATGAAAACAGGCCCGTTCATTGATATTGCACCCTGTAGTGTGAAAAATATGGTAGTTATTTGACAAAGTAAAATAAAGACTGAATTTTGACCAACTGGAAAAAAAATCTTAGCTCATTTTTCTAATAAAAAAACACATTTCTAATGGAAATCATAGATACCCCAGAGATCTTCTACGTATTTCCTCTGTTTAAATGATATAAAATGAAAGTTTTCAGACGAAATGACCAAAAAGACTTGTTAAAGAAGAAGAAGCAGGTTCCACAAATCTAATTTACAAATGATAAAAGTCCTGTATAAAACACCTGAGGTACTCCATTCTAACATTTTGTATTTTTGCATAAACTGAGTCCAACTTTTTCCAGATTCTGCAATAATCTTTTTATAACAAGTTCAACTATTACCACGTAACTCTGTGCTTCCTTGCAGATTTTCCATGCAGGTGAAAATCACAGGGACGTACTATTTTTTTTAGCACATGAGCTGAACTGATGATCTGAATGCTTCAGATCTTTTCATTACCTATCCTTATCCTATCCACCTCCCCTCAGGGCTGTGTGTTGAGCCCCCTCCTGTTCATCTGGCCAGAGGACCTGACTTAACTTTGTTAGATTTTTCTACCTGGGTTATTGAGAATGCATCAGGACAGAAACTGCTGTATTCAGTCTCATCTGCTAACAAGATACTCGTGTTCAGGCTACTGTTTAATACACTGTATTATATTATTATTGTTTAGTGTATATCTTAGATCCTTGTATACCGTATCTTTTTTGTAGTTAATATTTTGGCTATTTTTGGGTGTAACTGGGACCTGGAGTACCATATTTTTCACCCTTTTTTGTTGCATAATTTGCATGCTCTATGACCTATACACTGAGGCGGCGTATTTATGGTTCCCCCCCCCCCCATATTTATAAACCAATTTTTGGACGAGATATGACCGTTTTCATACATTCTGACTGAAAATATTGAGCACTACCATTTCCAGCCACTAGATGGCACTCGAGTAGTATAGCATGCCGTTGTATCATCAAATAGGTAAAAGTAGCTCTTAATGACATAATCGGCTTGCCATAGTCTGTCACCGTCGTCTGCCTAGAGCAAACGAATCAGCTTAATTTAGCTGTGCCACCCCGGTGAAATGCAGCTAATTTGACCATTGAAGTGCATTTATTAAGTAAAAGTTCGACAGAGACACACCTTTATTATAATGTTGAGCAAACAAAAAAATTGATTTTAAGTGTTAATCTTGTTAAATTATTGTTAAAGTCCTCCCATGCACGCCCCCGCGGCCGCCATTTGGCAGCCCATCGGTTTTTGGCACATCGGCCCACATTTCCGGGTTCAGTCCACATTTTTCGGTTGTTGGTGGTGACGTGTAACAAACGCGATGCGTCTGCGGTGACGCTTAATGCAACGTATACAGTGAAGTGATGTATCTATGGATTTTTCCACTTTATAAGACATATTTGGACTGATGCGTCTTATATAGGGCGGTGCGACAGGTACGGCGATAAATACGGTACACAGTTTGGTTCCACCTCATGTACCACATGTGATGTGAATGACAATACAGTATAAAGTCACCTTGAACATTGAATCTTATATTCCTGTGTTGTGGTTTTTCTTTATAATAATGTGATATGTATTGTCCTCATTGTATGTTCCCGTACAATGCTAAAAAGGTTAAATCATTTCATCTTGTTTCAATCATTTCATTTGCTCCAGATAAAACGATTTAACATTTTTGTGTTATCTACCTGTATGATTGAGCCTACAAACCTTTTTCCCATACAATGGCAAACTCTGCATTTAACCCATCCACCATCAGGGGGAGCAGTGGGCAGCTATTGAAAGTGCCAGGGGAGCCATTGGGGATAGGGTATCCTGCTCAAAGACACCACGAGATGCGTAATGACTGGGGATCGAACCGGGGACTTTCGGGTCCTGAGTCGGCTGCCCTGCCTTACACCATCTCGGATGCTGTCCTGACGGAGGCCGGTATCATTATTTCTCTGTGTACAAGTCTTACACTTGTCTTTGGGGGTAAGGCTGGTTGCAGGAACTGCCTCACCCCATGATTTATTTTTTCTCTATTTTAAATTCATCAAACTAATCCTAACCTTGACCCTGTCCAAAGAGAACCAATAAATGCTCTTCATTATTGAGTTGCAGCTGATCAAACCAGAGATTAGCTCGCTCCTTCTTACTTTATCTGCCGTGGTTCACAGTCCACCCCGGGGAGCAGCAGCCTGGCGGCCTGCCTCACGTCGTCACTGTCCACAGAGAAACTTCGTCGATGTTCAGTGTGGGCAACCGCCACCCGGATCCACTCCATCAACGGAGGCAGCACCAGGAACGGCCTGTGGAGGAAAACACATTTCAGTACACCTGAACCCAAAGTACTTTAACTCACATTCGGATATAGAGAGGGGAACCATTTTACTGACTTGAGACCATGTTGGGAAAGCAATACAAGTACCGTATTTTCCGGAATATAGGTCGCAACTTTTTATCATTTTTGCATGTCCTGCGACCTATATTCAGGTGCAACCTATTTATAGCTTTTTATTAAATAAGCTGATTTGTAATCATTTATTAACAAAAATTAAACTGAGACACACTCTTACAATAATGTCAGCTAACAAATATATATTTTTAGGTGTTTATCCTGCTAAAATTATTCATTTATTAAAGAAAAGTTCAGCTCAGACACATATTTGCTATAATTTTTATCAAACAAATAATTGTTTTTAAGTGTTAATCTTCTTAAAAGCCTTGCTGTGCACTCCTGTGGAAGAGACATTTGCAGCAGAGCTAAACACGGTCCACATTTTGACGTAGGTGCGACCTATATTCAGGTGTGACCTATATATGGATTTTTACAATTCTTTTGCAATAATTGGACAATACGACCTATATTCCGGTGCAACCTATATTCCAGAAAATACGGTGCGCATTTCTGTAACCCTCTCAAAAAGCAATTCTGTTTGTCTTTCCACAAATATAATGGAGTTCTCTCTATTATTCACTTTAACAGCAGAAGTATAAATGCAAATATATCCAAAATAACAGATTACTTAAAACAGTTAAACAGAACTTTTACAATAATAGCACTGTCAGAGACATGGCTCAATGACGATAACACAAGTAATATTCACATCGAAGGGTATGAATTATTTCACATGAACAGAAATAATAAAAGAGGTGGTGGTGTCGCTCTATATGTAATGAATGAAATAAAATGTAAATTAAATAATGAAATGTCAATAATAGTTGATAATATTATGGAAATGATAACAATAGAAATAATAAACAAAAATGATAAAAACATAATAATAAGTTGTGTATATAGATCACCAGGATCAAATATAGAAATATTCACTGATAAAATCTTGGAGCTATTGGAGAAGAGTTTTAATAAAAAAGTTTTTTTGTGTGGAGACTTTAACATTGATATGGGAAATAAAACAGATTCAAATAACATCAGTACATTTATAAATTCAATGTACAGTTTAAATATGTATCCGTTGATATCCAAGCCAACAAGAATTACAACTCATAGTGCCACAATAATTGATAATATTTTCACAAATATAACAAACGGAGAGGTGATAGGTGGTATTTTAACGACCGACTTAAGTGATCATTTACCAGTTTTCACAATCTACAAAAATGATCAAAATGTCACAAAAGCAGTTAAAACAAAGAAAAAAACCATAAACACATCAAAAAAAGTTTTGGAAAAATTAAAAGAGGATCTAGATAAACAAGACTGGAATGAAGTGTATGTTGATGATGTGAACAGATCATATGATGAGTTTATGAATATCTTGGAAACTCTGTATGAAAAAAATTGTGTACAAACAAATTATACAAAGAGAAATATCGTTGACCAACCATGGATGACAAAAGGGTTGAGAAATGCTTGTAAAAAAAAGAATTATTTGTATTCATGTTTCTTGAAATTGCGAAGTCAGAACGCTGAAGAAAAATATAAAAAGTATAAAAATAAATTAGTAGGGATTATAAGGAAACATAAGAAAGAATATTATAGTAAATTATTAGATAAAAGTAATGGTGATATGAAAGCAACATGGCGAGTAATGAATAGTGTTATGAAGAATCATAAAGCAAAAACTAGTATTTCAAAATATTTTGTAACAGAAAAAGATGAAGTTTATGATGAAAATGAAATTGTCAATGGATTTAATCAATATTTTGTGAATGTTGGATCAAGCCTTGCAGCTAAAATACCAAAAGTAAATAATAATGTGAGCCATTCAATTACAGGCTGTGCAAACAGTATTTTTCTAAATGGAACTAACAAAGAGGAAATAATGAAGGTAGTAAAAAATCTTACAGACAAGAGATCAAAGGACTGGGTGGACATGGATATGATGTTTGTAAAGGATATAATGAACCATGTTATTGAGCCGTTTACATATATATGTAACTTATCATTTTCAACAGGAATATTTCCAGATAATATGAAAGTAGCTAAGGTAGTTCCTCTTTTTAAAAATGGTGATAAATGTGTGTTCAACAATTATAGACCTATATCCTTGTTACCACAGTTTTCTAAAATTCTTGAAAAACTATTTGTGAACAGACTAGATCAATTTATAGACAAACAAAATATTCTAAGCAACAGTCAATATGGGTTCAGAGCTAAAAACTCTACATCAATGGCTCTCATGGAATTAATGGAACAAATAACAACTGCTGTCGATCAAAAACAATATTGTGTCAGTATTTTTGTTGATTTAAAAAAAGCATTCGATACTATTGATCACACCATTCTCCTTGAAAAACTGAACAAATATGGTATTAGAGGACCAGCATTACAGTGGGTATCTAGCTATTTGAAAGATAGGAAACAATTTGTACAAATAAATGATGTAAGATCTGACCTCTGTAATATCACATGTGGAGTTCCCCAGGGCTCTGTGCTTGGACCAAAGCTATTTATTTTATATGTGAATGACTTGGTAAATGTGTCAGGACTCCTTAAATGTATACTTTTTGCTGATGATACCACATTTTTCTGTTTAGGTGAAGATATAGAACAAATGTTGGAATTGATAAAGACAGAATTTACCAAAATACAAACTTGGTTTAAAATCAATAAATTATCATTAAATCTAGAAAAAACTAATTACATGATATTCAGTAATAAAAAGAAAACTGTTGACGTTCCACTCAAAATTGAGGGTGTTGAGATTTGTAGAGTGAGTGAGGTGAAGTTTTTGGGTGTTATTATTGATGACAAACTGACATGGAAACAACACATAAATTCTGTAAGAATAAAAATAGCTAAATCGATTGCAGTACTGTACAAAGTCAGAGACCTATTGAATGATAAAGCTCTGTATTTGTTGTATAACACAATCATTGTTCCACACTTAATCTATTGTATTGATGTTTGGGGGAAAGCGTGTAAAACAATCACAAAGCCTATTTTTGTATTACAGAAAAGAGCTGTAAGAATTATCACTAGAAAACATTACTGTCATCCATCCAGTACATTATTTTATCAACTGAAATTATTGAAATTCCATGATTTGGTTGATTATAATATTTTATCAATTATGTATAGGGCTCAAAATAACGATTTACCTTTAAATATCCAAATGAATTTTGTTAAAAGACAAAGTTGTTATAATCTTAAGGGGACAGAGATGTTTGTAAAACCACAATTCAGAACTAGCTTGAAGGGACGTTCTACCTCAATCCAGGGAATTAGATTATGGAATGGCTTGGAGAATGTAGTTAAAAATGCCAAGTCACTGTTTACATTTAAGAAAATGATCAAAAGGAATTTGTTGAAAAAATATATATGAATTAGCATAATGTGTATTGTATCAATTATTAGTTATGTATTAGTATTAGAAAATTAGAAAGAGTTAGTCATTTTGTACTGCTGGTGAAAGATTATTATTGTTTAATCTGATTGTTTGAAAAAAGGGGCAGATATAACAAGATTTATTCTTCTTTCTGCTACCTTTCATTTTTTTACATTGTGTACGTGTCGTTGATGGGATTGTCTTGTAGTGTATTTCTTTTGTAAAAAAATGAACAAATTTAATAAACATAAACATATAATGGGATTTTGGGGCTAAAAAAAACCCCATTTGTTTACGTTTATGATAAGGATGTGTAAATTTTCATTATTCTGCTCTGTCTTTTGCGTTTTATTATTAGTTTTATTCTCCTTTTATGTTGTGTTTTATTATCTGTAATTTGTTATCCTTGGATTTTCAATTTAATCCTTGTGCCATCAGTCACTTCTCCCTCAGTCAGCACTTTTCCAGCCCATCTCCACCTGGTCCCTGTTTCACCTGTCACAGCTGCAGCCACTTCTCTCATCAGCCCCAGTCTTTTTCGTTCCTCAGCTTCACTTCACTCACCAGTTGAGCAGTACTGGTTTTTCTTTCATAAGTCCGGTTCTCCTTATACCTCCCTGTGCCTTTTTCCCAGCCCTTATTCTTGTAAAAAATAAACTTTAGTTTTATTTGAAGCTTCTGTGGTAATCTTTTCCATAAAATATATTTTTTCCATTGATAATCACATAATTTGAATGAGTTTATATACTTCGCCTCCTCTCAAATAAAACCGTTTAACGCATATGTTGTTCCAGCACCCGAGTCGCAACAGCAAAGGAAAGTAATTAAAGATGTCCTTCTAGATATCTGAACAGCTGCAGCACCAAATCAATGCTGATAATTTATGACTTGGATAGTTTGGAGCTAAATGAGCTTGAGATGTTACAACCTCCCAAAACACTGTTATTATCCTCTTTAATCAAAAAGAGCAATGGCCTCGGCTGACATGGCTATTTTAAAAAAATCATTTAACTTTCAGTTGTGTTCACAAACCCCCACACATTACTCTGTCTGATATCAATCTCCTCCCTGCAGTGGAACAGCAGCAAAGTTCAAGTTTGACATTTTTATTTTTATTCATTTACTATCAAATTAGTTATAGGCATTAGGTGTCGGGGTTGCCAGATAGGAAATGACTAAATATAATTCTGTTGCTTTAAAATGATCCGGTCATTGTGAGCATTTCAACTGTTTGACAGTAGAAAAAGTTTAACAGTAGTGCTCTTAATCCCAAATTAAAAACCTAGCATGCAACCAGTAAGGACATGCATGAGGTCATTTTGGTCAAGAAGACGAAACATTTTAATTATTTTAATTTGTCTTGTCATGTAATTTCATTAAAAAGTCACTTGTTGTTCTGTGATTTTAATTCATATATTCTTCATCAAGACTAATAATCCCTGTACTATTTTATAACTTTTAAATTGGGATGTGATGATAGTTTAATGAGAAATGTATGAGAACTAGAAAATTGAATGAGTTATTCATTTTGTTTTGTTATTTATAGATAATTGTTATTTGAATTGATTATTTGAAAAAAAGGAGCAGATATAATAATATTTTTTCTTTCTCTGCTACCTTTCATTTTATATTTTTGTTTTTTATTTCATATATGTAAATTGTTTTGTATTTTATTTTAAAATGAATAAATAATAATAATTTAAAAAAAAAAGATTTACACACCCACAATTGCACGATGCAGTAAAATCCATTCTGTTTAATTATTAGATAAAAAATCTACAGGTGTGTTTGTTTCAACAGACACTTGTTCAAAAGGAAAGCAAGTAAGTAAAAAAAAAAAAGTTGCGTTTACTGAAAAATATAAATGCAACACTTTTGTTTTTGCTCCCATTTTTCATTAAATGAACTCAAAGATCAAAGACTTTTTCCATGTGCACAAAAAGCCTTTTTCTCTCATTGATCAAAAATTTGTGTAAATCTCTTAGTGAGCAATTCTCCTTTGATGAGATAATCCATCCACTTCACAGGTGTGGCATATCATGATGCTGATTAGACAGCATGATTATTGTACAAGTGTGCCTTAGGCTGCCCACAATAAAAGGCCACTCTAAACTGTGCAGTTTTAATGTATTGTGAGGGTTCCAGGGGGATCAGAAAACCAGTCAGTATCTAGTGTGACACCATCCGCCTCATGCAGTGTAACACATCTCCTTCACATAGTTGATCAGGTTGTTGATTATGGCTGTCGTTCCCCATTATGTTGCGGAAGCACGATCCGTAGTATACTTCCGGGTCGCACAGATTGCCAAGGTTGTTTATGGATAATAACAGTCTTAATTTACTAGGGAAATTACGTGCTCTATCTCGACCGATCTTAAATTAATGTAGCTAATTTATGCCACCCGCATTTCCCTTCAGATTGCTGTTGTTCATGACTAAAACTGTCTCTATTTACTTCGAAAAGTACGTGCTCTATATCTACCGATCTTCATGTAGCTAATTTATGCCACTCATATTTCCGTTACAAATCATAGGTTAAGATGATATGCGACGCATTAGACCAGACCCCCAGCCTGGGCTGAATGAGAACATCCCTGCAAGATACAAAATTAATTATTTTCATGGAGAAACAGCGCCACTCAATGGTGAAGCTGCATATCATTTTAACCATGACGTAAATATGTCAATGGTTTTATCGGAAATATGAGTGGCGTAAATTAGCAGCATGAAAATCGGCGGAGATAGAGCACGTACTTTTCGAAGTAAATTGACAGAATTTATTCATAAAACTGAATTTTACCAGTAGATTTTCCTTAATCTAGCATATTGAACGGCAGTCCATGCGACACGGAAGTATTCCTTTTAGCGCATGCGCAAATGAGCTACACTAAAGATTGGTCGAGTAGGATCGGTCTGCTCTATGGAGGGTCTGCTCCTCTTCTATAGCTGTGAAGTTTCTGGATGCTTTTTTAGTAGGGACACCTAGTGTTCAGGAGCAGAACTGCAGCAAATTTAGCTCAATTAAAGCACATTTAGCTGAAGGAAGGATAAACACCTACCGGTACTCATTTTTAAAGAAGGGTTTTAAAGGGTTGAAAATCTACTGTTGCTTTTGCCATCATTCTTTGTTTGTAGCCAGGTCTCTCTTGTAAATGAGTCCTCGAGGCTCAATGGGATTAACATGCCTAAATAAAGGTTAAATAAAAAAAATAAAAAAATACAACCTCTGGAGATATTCTGTAAATCACAGTCCAGTTATCTTCACACTGATCATTGGCAAAAATAAAAAATAAATACTGTACACTTTTTTTAAAAATTGTTTAAACTAAACCATAAATTACTGTGGATTGAGCACAGCGTGGACTCAAAGGCACAGACCCACGTACAATCATCTGCACAACTTATTTGCCAAAAGTTGTGTTGATAGCGTTATGAGACTGAGAAGATCGTCGGCACCTCCTTCCCCTCACTGCAGGACTTACACAGCAACCGCCTCACTCGGAAAGCCCTCTGCATGGCAGGTGATCCCACACACCCACTACACAGCTGCTTCAGACTGCTGCCATCAGGGAGGAGACTGAGGAGTCTCCAGGCTCGAACCAGCAGACTGAGAGACAGCTCTGTTCATCAGGCAGTCAGGATGCTAAACACTCTGCCTGCTCTGCCTCCCCTCCCATTTGAACTGCCTTAACACAAAAAACTTTCTCACACATTACCACACAACACAAAGATTTTAACACTGGACTCTGTGTCATCAAACGGGTTATTCACTAAACTCTCGGTCATGTGCTCATTCAGTTTGCACTACTTCTCATATTTGCACTAATGTTTGTATTACATTACTGCCTATAGTCATACTACTGTTTACATTCACTGTTTACATTTATTACTACTGTTTACATTTATTACTACTGTTTACATTTACACTACTTTTATATCTACACTACTGCTGATACATATACAGTATTCTCTGACTAGCCTTATTTAAGGATGCCCAATGTGCCTTATGTGCCTTACTGCATATGCCACTTTGCCTCTATACCAACATCAACTACCTCATACATATACTGTGTACATTAACTCATATGCTGCTTTGCCACTCTTTGCAAATGTCAATGCTAGAACCTTCAGTTTATTTTATAGATATACTTTTTATACTACTATGCAAAAACTCAGGACAGTATTACACTTTTATTATTTCATTTTATGCTTATGTTCATTAAATGTTTAGTGTTTTAGTGTTGGTGTAAATTTTCATACTTTTATACTACTATGCAAAAACTCAGGACAGTGTTACACTTTTACTATTTTATGCTTATGTTTATTAAATGTTTCAGTGTTTTAGTGTTTAAATGGTTACTGTTGCACCGAGGGACTGAGAGAAACACAATTTCAATCCTGTGTATGTCCTGTACATATTGCAGTTCTGACAATAAAGTTGACTTTGACTTTGATTATCTTTTAGTTATTTCAGTCTTTTAGTTTTCTAATTCTCACCAAAGCAAAGCTTCTTGGCTTTCACAAATGATATTGTCATAAAAGAAAGGTGTTTTTCTTTTTACAGCTATATGTGAATACAGGTATGGTGGTATTTGTCCTCATTTGCAAACAGTTAATGAGGACACATTGACGACTTATATTTTTTATTGTTCAAAAAATAAAAGTGTATTTTCTTGCTTACTGCTGAGAACACATTTATTATTGCTCTTACGGTCAAGGTGTAATCAGAGTTATCTAAATAACTGACATGATCATTTTTAAATTAGATGCATACAAAAGCTCAAGCCTGTGTTGTATCACATCATATTGAATCAAAACCAATTCACAGAATCTTGCTTTAAATGTAAAAAGTAAATCCTGCTTGTTTGTACAGCAACAACAATCCTTTCAGGACTGTAAAAACGGTCCTTTTGCCCAGCTATAAACTGATAATCATGACAAACAGAACAATAAGCCAGGATGTGCTTTTTACTTTGCCCTTCTGCTTGAACTAGGATAAAAGCCTTTTTTTCTTTCTTTTATTACAGATAAGCTACACCATTGTGTCCACCTATCTTGATTATGTCTTTAAGGTGTCAGCTACTGTATTCAGGATGCTACAAAATATCACTACTTATAATAGAGTTAGAGCTTTCTACGACTCCCACGATGCCACATTAGACGGCAATACAGCTGGATGTTTCCCTTTGAGGCGTTTATACTATGATGTAGCCTCGATTTCTCAGTTAAATCCTAAAATATTAAATTTAACAGGTTGTTAATGTGTGTTAAATTATATTACAATCCCATTAGTAAGAAGAGTCCCTTTAGAGTGTTTTCTCCATTATGCTCCTGAGGGGGTTTCTACGTAGTTGATGTACAAACTGGTATAAAAGGCATTAACGTACCCAACTGAGCCCAACAACCATCTGGGACTGTTCAGTTTATTATTAGTGCAGCTGCCAGGCTCCTTCTGTAAATCTGCTGAAAGCACGTTTAATTTAAAAAAAAGTAGCTTTTAGATATTGACACTTGGTGTTTGGCTGCATTTTGTGTCAGCAAACCGAGCTATGTCTTCTGCGAGGGGTTGAACGCTGGTGAAAACATTAAAAAGTTGTTTTTTGTTTCCAAATGTTCAACAGCAACCAACATGGAAATCCTCCATCTTCACTGAGGTGGAGATTTACCTCATGTCTGGTGGTCAAAATATATTTTTAGAGTTTGGTTATGCAAACATTTGGGTTAAACACATTTTTAGCTTCATAATTTGATTTATACAACATACTCTTTATCCTTAATTTTTATCATAATGTGCAGCTATTCAACATCTGGTATATTTGAAACACTCCATAGTTCAGATAGATGTCACTGAGGCTCGTGGAGTTTCACAATCCCCTGAAAACTATTTCATCGGATTTAATCGCACTCCGTCTTCTCATCCCACAGTGTTATTCGGCTCCTTTCTGCTCGTCTCCAACCTCTCAGCCGAATGCTAAGCAGCGTTTTGTCTCTTGGGACGGCAGAGCCTGCTGACATGTCACTCTGCCTGACATTCCTCGTGCTCCCCTGAGTCGCCAGGATGGAGTTTTATCTTTTCAGAGAGGAGAAGAGATGTTGGAAAATCTGTCCGTCTGCAGTTAAGTGAACCCCCCACCCCCTGTCCGGGGTTAGGAAGTGTCAGCACTGACCAGCACACACAGCGTTTTACCAGTTCTCTCGTGGGGGTAAATAACTTGTGAGTGAGGAAGCAGAAATATGTGCACTTACTATGTTTTGAAATGTACGGAAGCATAGTGCTGCCACCTATTGAAAAGATTTTTTGAGGCTTATGTAGTAATAACGTGATATGTATCACGTAATTACGTGATACATATCACGTAATTGGGTGATACGTATCACGTAATTACGGGATACGTATCATGTAATTACGGGATACGTATCACGTGATACGTATCACGTAATTACGTGATAAGTATAGATGTAGCATGCATAGCCAGTGTTTCAGGAGGGGCGGTTCCTTTAAATATAAAGTAGACCTGAAAATTTGCAACATGCCTCGGTGGCACAACTGGAAGCGCATCGGCTTTAGAATCCAAACTTTGTCCGGGGGACCCGGGTTCGATCCTGACCTGGGTGAACTTTTTTTACGATTGTTTTTTAACACAGAACTTGTGTTGTGCAGGAGTTGTAGGCGGGACTTCATAGTAAGAGAGGTGGAAAGAGAAGGTATGTCGCTAATGTCGAACCGGTTAACACCATAGACTTAATATGCCTGTGGTTAACACAAACTCCTTTTTTATATTATTTATCAAATGAAAAACAAACGTAAAAAAAGTTCACCCAGGTCAGGATCGAACCCTGGTCCCCCGGACAAAGTTTGGATTCTAAAGCCGATGCGCTTCCAGTTGTGCCACCGAGGCATTTTGCAAATTTTCAGGTCTACTTTATATTTAAAGGAACCGCCCCCTCCTGAAATACTGGCTATGCATGCTACATCTATACTTATCACGTTATTACGTGATACGTATCACGTAATTATGTGATACGTATCACGTTATTACTACGTATCACGTAATTATGTGATACATATCATGTAATTACGTGATACGTATCACGTTATTACTACATATTATCACGTAATTACGTGATACGTATCACGTAATTATGTGATACTTATCACGTAATTACTACATAAGCCCCCCCCCCAATTTTTTTTCAATAGGTGGCAGCACTAAGCTTCCGTAGGGGGAAAATGATAGTTCGGACATTTTTAAGTGGGATTCTGTGGAGTTGTTCTGAAACAGTGAAATCTGCTTTGAAAATAGTCAGACTGTTGTAATAGCATTGATCAGGGATGACGTCATGGGGATTGCGGGAAATTCCCAAAGTACTGGATGTCTGGCAAAAAAAAACGCAGCAGACCACACGCATAATGGCTACCACTGATGCTGTTGTCCAGGTAAACTTACACAAAGACGTTCTCGCTGATTCAAGCTCTTTCTTTCGGTGATCAAGAGCACAGATTACATGGGTGCATGTAGGATGCATGCCACTGAGTTGCCATGCACAGGTTTTCAGTGGCAGAACGAAGAATAATTTTGCCAGCCACTTGTTTTATTTTACTTTGTTAGGGGCTGAGTACCTGCAGCCACACAGTAAACAAAGGTTGAGGTAATAAATGTTGTACCTTGTTTTTTGCTGATTGTACATATGCACAAGTGTAGATAACCTAAGTTCAATAACTATTCATTTATGTATTTATGTTCTGTATTTTTCACGGTATAAGTCTAGTTTTTTGTTGTTGCATAATTTGCATGCCCTGTGACTTATGGGCTAAAGCAACATAGTTATGGATTTTTCCCCCATATTTATAAACCAACTTTTGGCTGAGACATGACCATTTTCATTAATTCTGACTGAAATATTGAACACTACCTTTTATTAGCCACTAGATGGAAGTAGAGTAGTATAGCTTGCCGTTATATCATGTACAGTAAAGGCCGAGATACAGTGAAGCAGACTCCGTATACGCGCGTATACGCCCGTATACGCGCGTATACGGAGCCTCTGCTACAGCTCGGCTGATGTTCTCGCGTAGATTCTCGTGTTTTCGCTCCAAATTCTACGTCATTTCCTCCGTACCGTCACTTCCGATCGTCACTTCCGCTAGTTTTTCGCTCCACGGAGAGGACTCAACTGAGCTCGCTGATTGGTCACTTTGACACGCCTACTGAAATGATTGACAGATTTCAGTCAGCTCAAAGTGAAACCTATCGTGAGCAGCTCGCTCAGACTTCTGCGGTGTTCTGATACGGTCTTTCTACTATATATGTTATAAAAAGTTCTCTCAGAAATAAAAATAATAACAGGGAGTGCTTTTCCTGCAGCCCACAGCCCACCACAGCCCACCAGGGAATATATAAAACATCGCGCACCCAGGTAGGACCTGAATTCATTCATTTCATTCATCGAGTGAACGGAGGAAGAAGCGGTTACTTGACTTTAGGCAAAAAAACAAAAGAAAAGGCCCGATCAGCGATAAAAAAGAGGAATTTATTTCATTTGTGTAACATACAAAACAGTCCGGAGCCGGGGAAGTTTAGGTCAGACACCGCGCATCGCGTATGCGAATCGCGTATGCGTAGTAAAAAAATACTTTTGCGCGTACTTGCCCTGAGGGGCTACGCGGGGCTACGCTGCGTACGGGGCATACGTACGCTGCGTATGGGCGTATCGTGAGGACGCTCGAGTGTATCTCGCCCTTAATAGGGAAAAGTGGCTATTAATGAAACATTCAGCTTGCCATAGTTACCACTGTCATCTGCCTGGAGCAACCGAATCAGCTTCATTTTGCTGCGCCGTATCGGCGAAATGCAGCGAATTTGACCGTCAAAGTGCATTTATTATGGAAAAGTGTACACTGAGTCACACCTTTACTATAATTTCGAGCCAACAAATAATTGTTTTTAAGTGTTAATCTTGTTAAATTCTTGTTAAAGTCCTCCTGTGCACGCTCCAGCAGCCGCCATTTGGAAGCCCATCGATTGTTGGCACAACTCAGGCCCACATTTCCGGGTTGTCAGTGGTGACGCGTAACAAACGTGATGCGCCATCAGTGATGCATGATAGATGCAACATATACAGCGAAGCAACATATTTATGGATTTTTCCACTTTATTAGACATATTTGGACTGATGCGTCTTATATAGGGCAGTGCGACGGTACGGCGGATAATACGGTAATTTTTTAAATCACAATACCAGCCACTAGGGTGCACGAGCCAGTGTCTCTCTTATGCCCTTTACCAACATTTGATATAGTCGTTTACTATTTGGAGTGCACATTTAGTTAACTTCCTTTGTCAAGTCTTGCTGCAGTTTATTTGTCATTTGCAAAGATTTAACTTTTGTTTCTTTGAGTTGCTGTTCTGTGGGGATGCTGCTGAAGTTGTCCTGACACTCAATGCAAACAGCTCCAGCTGCATCACATCTACAGATCAGTCTAACTGGGCTGTACCATGTCAGCAGAGGGAGAAGTTAAAATATTGTAATGAGATTTTTTACATATTTGTCTAAATAATATTTGTTTTTGTAAATATATATTTTAGGTTACTATTTAGCACTACTTTAATCAGTTTTATTTAGTTGCCAACACTATTTGTAATTTAGTCTATTTAATTTGTTTACCCCCATTAGTGCGTCAGAATGGTCTGATCAAGCACTCTATGAATTCCCCTCATGTCTCAATCAGGGGATCAGTTAGTGTTTTAGTTTCCTCTTACTGTATTTAGGTACCTTAGTTAAATTTTGTTCTGGTGACCTTTTTATGGGCCCAGAACTGTTGTATTTTGAGGTTTGGTAAATATATTTGAAACCCTTTTAGGCCACTCTGTCTCTCTTGTGGACACTAACATGCCTAAAGAGACAAATTAGTGCGGGTGGGTTAAAAAAGACCTTCGGTGCTAGCTGTTAGCTTCTGACACGAACGGAAAAAGCGGTTAAATCGTAATGGATGGATGCTTATACTTGTTCAGGGACTGCAGTCGCTGATATGGGAGGGTGCTCCTCTGTTGGTCCATTTCCTCCAACGAAGTGTTTCGACAGTCTACTCCATTTTTTGTATATTGTAATAGTAGTATGTATTGATATGTTTTTACATTGTCCGGTCGACGCCAACTCAACCACTGAGTTGAATCCAATAATCACATTTCTCTCCCTGGAAACGGCAAGAACCAAACACCTTGGATATGAGGCTTGTTAGCATATAAGCCGTCACTACTGCAAGTCCCATAGCAACAATCCTTCTTGCACTAATTATATTGTACTTTGTACTCACAGTTCTTTTTTGCCAGACATCCAAGTACACGTATTGTGTAGGGAAATATTTTAAGTAAACCTGACCAGTGCTATTAGCTTGTTAATACAGTTCAAGAGTTCAAATGTTTTGTAGCAGTTCATGTGAACACTAGTTTAGAAACCTGTACACTGCTGTCAATTTTGGCATTATCAGTTCATTTCATTAGAAATACAAAAGTCCTGCCCGAAGATCCCCCAGACAAACATTTTGCTGCTGCTTTCTGTTTGTGCTCTTACAAATAGCTATGTCAATACCAGAGGTGGAAAGAGTATTGAAATATATATATACAGGTAGTCCCCGACTTACGAGCGCTCTAACTTACGAGGATCCAGACTTACGAGCTGGCAAATTTTTGGAAAAAACGCAAAAAATACTGAGTTTTTCTGTGTTTTTTCACCACAGTTCATTAGCTAAACATGTGGACACACGTTTCCGATCATTTTTATGCACTCATAAGCAGTTTTTCGATGAAAAACGAGTGTTTGTAGTCGCGCTAGCAAAACCGTTCCAACTTACGAGCGAAATTCCGGACTTACGAGACACGTGGCGGCCGTTCCAAATTACGAGATTTCCGTGTTACGAGCGCCTCGTTGTAACGGAACTCGCTCGTAAGTCGGGGACTACCTGTATATATATAATATATATATATATATATATATATATATATATATATATATATATATAAATATATATATACATTTTTTTNCATAAGCGGTTTTTCGATGAAAAACGAGTGTTTGTAGTCGCGCTAGCAAAACCGTTCCAACTTACGAGCGAAATTCCGGACTTACGAGACACGTGGCGGCCGTTCCAAATTACGAGATTTCCATGTTACGAGCGCCTCGTTGTAACGGAACTCGCTCGTAAGTCGGGGACTACCTGTATATATATAATATATATATATATATATATATAAATATATATATACATATATACATATATATATATATAGAATTAAACTTTTTTGTCATTGCACGTCACAAGTTCAAAGCCACGAAATGCAGTTTGAATCCATCCAGAAGTGCGTAGCAAAAATTAAAAAAGGAAAAAAATTGGTGTGTAATAAATATTACAATAAACAGTAAGTTGCTTTGAATATGCTATAAGTACGGTATAATATATAAAAAGGAGTTACCAAAGCTGACTGTATATTTTAATTATTAATAAAGAAAAAATATATAAGTACAGGTATGTGAGTATTTATGGACAGTAGATAGTAGATTTTGTGTACAGTATGTACAGTAATGGGCTAACAGATGAAAGTGCAGGTGGTGGTGTTTCAGTCCAGGTGGTGTTGTTGTTGTTGTTGTGTGTATGAGAATACACACCGTTGTTGTTCAGATGTCAAGAGGCAAGTACTTGTAATATTAAAAAATACTTAAGTAAAAGTTCAAAGGATTCTTATCAAAAACTAATATTAACTACTTTTTAACCAATTGATGTTTTATTGTGTCAATGGAAGTCATTCAGTTTGATTTACTGTATATAATAACTACCGTATTTTCCGGTGTATAGGTCACACCTTTTTATGTTTTTCCAAGGCCTGCGACCTATACACCAGTGCGACCTATTTATGGATTTTTTCCCATATTTTTAGACCCAATTTTTGCCTCAGTTATGACCGTTTTTCACTTTGGCAGAAAATGGTGCAGTACCACTTTCGGCCGCTAGGGGACACTTCCAGAGGAGTAATCGACCGTTTCCAGCTCATGTGTACTAAAAAAAGCTCCTCTGCTCGGACTGACTATGTCGGCCTCCTGGTCTGGAGGTAACTTCTTAGCTCTGTGTTTCTTAGCTGTTTGTTTGCAAGATAAGTCAAGAACCACTCAGCGGATTTTTCTGAAACTTACAGAATGTAATCACAGTATGGACGTTTACAAGTGAGTAGCTTTATTAGATTTGAGAAAAAAAAGATCTTTTAGTAGCTTAAGTTAGCTTCTGGTTTTTATTTCTGTTTACGTTATAAATAGCTTTGAAACCAATCAGTGTATATTTTTCTGCTTACAGAGTGTAATTATATTAGCTTTAATGTACTTAACTATGTCCTGGAGGAAAATTTTGAGATGAGATTCGATTTTTTATTCGTGTTTTCAGAGACGGACTCGTCTCGTGTTAGCTCCTGGTTTTATTTCTGTTTATGTTATAAATAGCTTCGAAACCAATCGGTGTATATTTTTTCTGCTTACAGAGTGTAATTATATGAGCTTTAATGTACTTAACTATGTCCTGGAGGAAAAATTTGAGATGAAATTCGATTTTTTTATTCGTGTTTTCAGAGACGGACTCTCCTGTGGCAGACATTAGCAGCAGAGCTAAACACTCGGTCCATATTGCCGGGTTGACTCAGCGGTGACGCGGCACGTCAGCGGTGGATGACGCATTACGTCGGCGATGACGTAGGTGCGACCTATACACCGGTGCAATCTATTTATGGTTTTTTCAAAATTTTTGGCAATAATTGGACACTGCGACCTATACAACGGTCTGACCTATACAACGGAAAATACGGTGCATTCAAAGCACATTTCTCAGAAGCTCCGTCTTATTTTAGTACCAGGCAAAACTGTTGGCAGTGACAAGATCTAAGATCTTTGCATATTAGCCAAACTAATAACTCACACATACAAACAATAAAATAGCAATATCATACAGGTAGCTGTAAAACCTTGTAAACCACAATATGTTTTTTGAGATTAGATGCTGAAGTCTTGTAAGCTGCCATCACCGTAGAGATCAATCAAAGTTTTCATCTGGACTCTGTCTCCTTTTCACCCTGTGTACATGAAACATTCCTCCAGCTACGACCATCCTCCTCTGCCTTTACCTCATCATTTTCTCTGTTGACAATGTTGTCCTCTGTCTCCATTTTGGCTTGTTCTCCAAATCTTTTGTCCATAAATGACTCTCTACGCTATAGAGTTGGCCTATGCTTACGTCATAGGTAATTGGCACGCTCACAATCTCAGAGCCTTATTGGCTACAAAGATGCAGATGAACGGTTTGAATATTAATTCAAATTGTGGTCGTACTCAGTAGCAAATTCTGATTTTAAAAGTAGCGAAGTAGATTACACGGTCTAAATTGTACTTATGAGGAAAAATTACACACTTGAAAGAAATACTCATAAAAGTACAAGTACCCCCCCAAAATCAACTTATTTACAGTAATGTGAGTATTTGTAATTCATTACTTCCATCCCTGGTAAATACCCATTATTTACTGTAGCAATCCACTTTGTTTACCAAAAATAAATCAAACAGATATCTACAACTGGTAAGATACAAAATTTTCACCACTTGCATTCAGTTTTCTACTTTAACATTGTTCATCTACTCCTTTTAACTGGTGCATGTGTTAAATATAGACGGGTGTATTTAAACCACTCTGCCCTCATAAGTTGTTACTTAATTTGTCAGCTATTAATGAGGAACTACAAGTTTAGACTTTTGGTCCTGATCTGAAATCCAACAGCTGAACTCTGACATCCCTGTTGGACTCACCTCTCAGTTTGCAGAGTGACTTTAGATGGTTCCACGTTGGGGTTCTCCCATTCCATCTG
>JBBPBX010060318.1:0-13116 GCA_038048925.1 Garcialebias charrua
AGCTCCCAGAAACTCTCTCGGACTCTTGCCGACTCTGTAGTTCCAGCAACAGCTTAGAACTTAAAGAAGGATCAAAGAGAGGAGTGAGGCTTGTCTCTTTTTCATTGGTCCACGGACCAGTTGAGCAATTCACTTGCCGTTATCACGACCCAAGGTTACAGCCCGAGCAGAGGGAAATTGTTTAGGAAAAGACAGAGCAGCTGGAGCCCTTTTCAGGAGAAACAACGGATTAAACTGTCTTCTTATTTCTAAACAAAACAGTCGGGTCTCTGTGACCCGAGATTTCACCTTTAACACAGCAGTGAACACCGTTTAACTCTTACAGAATAACACAGCTTAAAAGCACACATCATGAAAATGACAAAAGTTATTCTTTTGATCACATCAGCCTAAAATCAAAGATAGAAATAGTCTCTTTTTGGTGACTATGTTATCAGATTATAGCTAAATGAATGATTTTGTAGTAAATGTCTTGCTTTACTGAGAGGTCAGTAAAGGTCATCTCTGGAACAGTTCAAAAGTACACAGGTGTCTTAAAAGTGGACAAGGTCATGCCCACTACATCTCCCCCCTTTTGGAAGCCATCGCCAGTCCTTGGGGATGGGGTCCAACACGAAAGGAAACCTTGAACTGTTTTTGATCTTGAAGTAATCCAGCAAGTGGAAAAGAAAAATCAAAAATTATAATCCCATAAAGTTTTTGGAAATTCCATACTGTTCGGAGGTAATCCCATTGCGAAAAGCTTTTAATCCTTTGGAAAACAAAGTCTGTTAACTCTTGGAAAACAAAGTCTGTGATCCTTTGGAAAACAAAGTCTTATAATCCACAGCGGTAATTCCACAGCAGTAATTCCACAACGATTAGTTTTGTTGATTGATCAGCAACAATTGTTTTCATAATCAGCATGTAGAGGGGATCCCTCGATTGACGCAGAGGAGGCGACCCTTGGATGAAGGTTGAAGACCAAGCGTTGGAGCTGCAGGTCCCCACATCGAAGGTTGTTGGCTGGTTGGTTTCCAGTCAGTGCCACTCTGGTTCTATGTGTCATGCAATTATGTGGTTTTTTAGGTGGGCTTATGAATAGGATTTTACATTAGGCCCTACCTATATGCACCTGGTATGTAAGCTATCATGGTTTAGATCAGCTACAATTACCAATTAAGGGGTGGATCAATTCTGTAAAATTAGATATAGGGATTTGTACCTATAAAATTTTGGAGGGCTTCTGTAACGAAGGCCTCTAATTCCAAACTATTCCTCCATTCATTACTTAGTTTAGGTTAAACTAAAATAGAAATGAAATATAGTTTGATCTAAATGTCTGTTGTCTTTTAGACGAACGACGTAGGATTTGGTATTCCTAATAAATTTTGAAGTCTATGGCGAGACTCATCAAAATGAATAGATAATCTAGAATAGAAACGATCGAATCGGTTCAATTTAGAAATTGTGAGACCAGTGTAGTTTATGGTACCTTGAGTAGCTTTAAACTACATTGACTCTTCGACGATTGAGATTTAACAAAACGAACTGCATGTTGGCATAGTTAAATCCATATCATTCATTAACCAATGTTAATACAAAACCTTTTTGGCTGGGAGTGTTCAGAACCAAACAATATCTCAACTAATGACAACAGTAATGACTAAACAACAAGGAAACAACGTTTCACTGCTTCGACACACTCCTGTCGTCAGATTCCAAAGTGCAACACACAAGAAAAACAGGTCTCAACTTTATGACCGAGGTCAAATTAAATCTCGTGGATTTAAACGGTTGTTAAGGTTAGTTTTTTGTTGTGGGTTTTAGGCTTAGCGTTTCTAAGTTCAAATTGGACAATGCGACTTATAGGGTGGGAAATATGGTAGTTTAAACCTGATTAGTTTATTTACTAACTTGTGTTTGGACGACCTTATTATCCCATGAAGTCGGTGAGTTTGTGAGATCTTTGTCTTTTGTGGAGTCATTGAACGCCTTGTAAGGTTTGATCTGATTTCGATGTACCCATTTAGCAATTGGCTCTTTGCGGCCTTTGCTGATTTTGATTTCGTAGACGACTGAGGACACTTTGTCTGTTATCAGATGAGGTCCAGTCCACCTGGGCATTAGTTTGCGGGCGAGAGTTCCGGTCTCGGACCCTCCTTTCCCGGTTGCTGGGGCGAACGTATAGTACCAGACTCTGTCTCCCACTTGGAGTTCATTGTGAGAGGCCTTCTGGTCATAGTACGCCTTACGTCCTTCAGCGGATTTTTCCAGGTTTTTCTGGGCGAAAGCAAAAGTGTTTCTGAGGTGTACATTCAAATCTTTGTCTTTGGCATGGCCTAACATCACCCCCCTTTGGTCATGGGGGACCACGAGCACAGGTGAGGACGTCCGTCCATGGGCACAAGTTAGGATGCCACCGTTTAGTTTAAGCTGTTCCGCCACCGTTTAGTTTAAGCTGTTCGCGCAGCTGAGAGAAGACGGTACACAGGAATCGTTTAGGTTTTGGCCAACGTATCTTCTTACGTTTACCTCTTTCCGTGTAATTCAGGTGTGTCACAACCGTCGGCGCAGTCGCAGGTGTGTCTGATTGTACAGACTGCGACGGGTCACTGTCGTTGTGTGTGTCTTCCCACCTCTCGACTGAAGAGAGGCTCTTTGAGTCTGTAAAAACTATCTCATTTCTGATTAGTTCTAGACACAAATGTTCCTGAACCAAGGTTTCATCGAAAGCTTGGCTGATAGCCGATTTACCTGTCCCAGAGGACAGTACAGCGACCTCGGTGTGGGATCCTTGGATCTCAACACCTTTCACTACCTGTGGTAGGTAATGTGAGTTTGCCCCCTTCTTGTCTGATGAGGGGTCCTCGTAATCTGCAACAATGATGTCCAAGTGACTGTCAGCGTTTGGTTGACTGTCATTTTCTGGACTCAGATGCCCTTGAACCAAGGTTTCATCGAAAGCTTGGTTGATTGCCGAATTACCTGTCTCAGAGGACAGTACAGCCTCTTCGGTGTGGGATCCTTGGATCTCAACACCTTTCACTACCTGTGGTAGGCAGTGGTCAGGGAGAGCCAATTGTGTCAGCTCACAGAGGAGGTTCTCTTGTTGGACCGGAGTTTGGTCCAACTTTTGGGTCTCTTCTGTCTCACCTGTAGTTGAAGGTTCACTTACCGGGCTCTCGTCCTCGGATGAGCAGTCCCTTGTGTCCTCTGCGGTACCTGCGGTTAGGCAGTCTGTATCACAACTAGGAGGCACTTTTATTGGCAGGGGTTTTCTCACTGTGCTCCACATTTTCCGTTGACCATAATCTATAATCGCGTTGAAGCGGTTTATAAAATCTTGGCCAACCAAAAATGGGAATGAGTCAAGGTTAGACACAAACACCGGGTGGCGTAGTGTCATTTTGCCAATCTGCATGTGAACCATAGCTATAGCTGTCAGGGTTGTTCTCGTCTCTGCGAGACCCTGTAGCTCAATAGCACATTTCTCGAAGGGAATTTGCCTGTCAACACCATTAGCGGCGGTCCTCAGCTCCTCGAACAGCTTGGCCGACATAATAGTTATATCAGAACTGCCATCCAGGAGGGCTTCACGCTCAAGGACACCTTCCAGTGTGATGGGCAGGTAAGCTTTCTTAGCCACCCCCCTTTGTATAAAGTTACACAGAAACCTCACAGGTCTTGGCACACGTTTCCGTTCACGTGTGACTCTGTCTGTGTACTCATGTTCACTGTCAGCCTCTTGTTGGCTGTCAGCCTCATGACCTTCAGGAAGTTGTTGACTATCAGCAGTGTGTTTGCTGTCTTTGTCATCAACTGTGTGCTCTGAGTTATCAAAGACAAGGTCACTCATTGTCCCAGTCTGGTCATCCTCTGTATCATTCAAGTTTTCAAACAACCAACTTACATCCACCACCTCATCAGAGCTTGGAGGTTTGATGCCTTTTTTCTGGAACGTTTGCGACCTTTTGCATGTCTCGGATTGTGTCATCCGAGGTGCAGGTCCACGTCTCAGGGGTCCCTTCCGGGCCCACCCTGGTCTTGGGCGTCCTGTAGAGCTAACACCCACCTTTAGTTGTTTTTCAGTTTGAAAATCTTGTTTAATCTCGCCTTTTTTAGGACTGGAATCCAGCTCCAGCGAGTGGGATTTGACCGCTTCACCTGGGGACACCTGTAAGGGTGTTTTGATTAGCATGTTAGCTTCAAATGCATTTATAGCACACTGTTTTATTTCTTCCATGGTTTGCTTTTTTGGAATAACCATGGTGAGCAGCTGAAGTCTTATCTCAAAGACGAGATGGAAGAAAAAAGACCACTTAAAGTCTTCATCTTCTTCCATGCCTGGTGTATATTCACCACCAAAATGAGCTTTAAGAAGCCTGTCGTAAAACATCAGAGGATGTTCACCTGCTTCTTGCCACACGTACCTGTCAACTGAGAATTCACCCCCTTGGCTCGTTCTAAGCCATTGTGGGGCCCTGATGGAGCGGACCCCCTCACTCGTTTCACCCTGTTCAACGTCCATTATTGTATTGATTTTGTGTGAAAAAATCAAAAGATTGTTCTCATGTTAGTGTTTGCAAATAAATATTCACTTTTAACGTAGCACTGAGTCAAATAAACTAATCAGCTGAGGTTTACGCGTTTCACTGTGTAATAAGTATTCATAGGTACCTTATTTCAGGTTTTTACCCTCAATGAACTTTGTAAAAGTTAAATGCACTCTTGCAGTGTTAACTTTAAAATAGAACTTACGTTCAAACAACAGTTACTAACTAACCCAAGCAGCCTGATTTCCGTTTTTCTTACTCAAACGCTTATAAAAGAGGGCTGACTTAAATGCAATGTTTTCACTAAAATGTGACAGGATGCTGCTTGAGCATGCCTTTAAAAAGATGACTTGCAGTCTCAGTGAAACTGATTTTGTACTGCATTTGACAGTTATCAGGAGTGAAAAAGGACGTTCTGTTCGTTATTTTAAACATTTTTTATTTAAAATAAACGAGTGTTCGTGCACTCAGCATAACAGTACAGATTGTGCACAGAAAAACGTTAAAAATGCCAATTTTAACTAAAAGTGTGCAGTTGTGCACACCAATTCTGTTTAAATTCAGAGATGTGAAGAGCTTAATGTGGAAACGCTCTGTTCTCCATCATTTTTTTTTTTTTTTTTTAATTTGAAAATCAAATAAAAAATGCCTTTTTGAGTGTTATTTTAAATATCTTCAGTATTTAAAATGAGCACAAATTGTGTGTCTGTACCTCTGTTATACTAAAATTTGTATTTAGAATAAACAGGAGTTTTTGTTTGCGTACAGAACAATTTTAAAAAGCTGGTAATTTCACCATAAAAATTTGACTTTTTCATGATGTATTTGAGAAAACTCATCTGTCAACGTCTTTTAACCAACAGGGGGCAGCTTTGAGTCTTAATTTATCACGTGGAGACTGATTTATTTCATTCAGTATTTAACTGAAAACTACCTTTTAGAGTTAGTTTCTAGTATGTTCGTGATAAACGCTCGAACTGCGGTCTTGTCAGAGACAAATCTATGTTGTTAGACAGTTTAGATGGCTTTAAATGAGTTTTTAAACTCTCAGTGAAATCTCCGTTTGTTCTGTCAGTGCTTGTCACCCGAAAGTGCACCTGGAAATGACGACACAAGTAGGTGGGTCGACGCAGTGCGTCACCAGCTTCCGTTGAGCGAGGCGGAGCTCGCTAAACAGATACGTGACGTCAACCAAACAGCGTTTGTAGTTCATTCCCAAGCGTTCATGGTAAATGAAGTTTTCTTACCCTCGCCCAATGCAGTACCGGAAATGACGACAAAGTGGGTTGTTCGCAACAGCGTGCGTTCCCAAATCAGCGAATCAGCGTTCGCTACGAGAGTGATTGACAGCTCACAGCTCTCGTTTATCCAATCACAGCTCATAAACAGACATGTCGGTCACGTCTTCTTAACGTTAGCTTAGCACAACAAAACACAACTTTATAGACTCGTAATCAACTCAAACGCTTCGAATTAACTTCCCAAAACTCTGAAACGTGGCAATCACAATTAAAACAGGCACAACTAAGCTACGCTCAGTAACCAGCACGTCAACTGTAACACGACACGGACTCCCTCGGAGCCGCGTTCAGGTCGGTTCCGTCCACTTTAAAGGAGCAGAACTCGGGTTTCAGAACCACTATCCGACACCGTTCTAACAGTAATATGCTTCTTTGACCTGCTCTAACATGTAAAATACCAGCACAGCAATCTTGTAGATGTTAAATTAGCTTTTCAGGCAATTTGACTCGGCGGTCATTTTGCAGTGAGATTGCCTCAGCTTGTGCAACGTAATCTGGACCGGGTCCTTATCAGAACCACCAAACACTTCCCACACAGCGAGACAGATCCCCACCAAACTACTTATAGCGTTTCAAAAGTTGAACAAATAACAATTTCAGCTTCAAATGTCATTAACTGCAGTCCTGCAATCGTTCTGAACACTTTTCCAGCCAAAATAATTAATCTGTTAGAGTCTAAAACTTGGATCCCAATATGCAAACATGACGTTACAGTTCACGAGAGATCACAGTTTTATCAATAAACTTTCAGAACCACGTACGAGGCCACCAGATGTAAGAATTATGAGGAGGTCAATATTAATACTGACCTCTTTACCTTAATTAATTTACTTATTCAGATTGAATAGTAAATTCACGGATTCTGTTCTTTTTCAGTTTACCCAATATTTCTGTGATCTTTATGATGGATAAATAAACAGAGCCATTAAGTGACAATGGACATTGACTTAGTTTGATATGTCAAAGAGACACTATCATTTATTTAAAATAAATCAACTAAATTAACACCATTACACTTGATTGACATGATTTCACTTTCTTTCAAATTAATACGTCAGCACACTTAAATTTAACACAACAGACTTCAATATTGGATGTTAACATATTTAGTCTGTGGGCTCTTCAGCTTAATTATAGTTTCCAGCTTAGATAGAGAGGGGAAAGAGTAGGAGGAAAGATTTAAGAAGAAATTATCGTGAGCATGATACCAGAGTGACACTTCTCCTCCGACTTCTGCTAAAATCCAGGTACGTTTTGTAAACAGCTCTTTACCTTTTGACGACGGCCCGGTAAGAGGGAAGACCTTGTAGCTTTTCAGATGCACGGGTCCTTGTGGGAACCAGTACAATACCTTCAAGCAGGGTTCTGGTTTACGTTTTCCAACGTCTCCTGGTTTTCGCTTGGTCATCAGAGAATATGTCAGCTTCAGGCCTCTGACTTCAAGATAAACTTATTCCAGGAAGGAATAAACAAAGTTCTTGAGCTTACGCTTGTTCGAAGTGGACCCATAACAACATGTTATCAGTCCCAGCTGGATGACGAGTCCTTAGCGCGTGACTTGTGGTCATTCAGCTCTTTGGAAGGTTCACATCATCTTTCGAAGCTCCCAGAAACTCTCTCGGACTCTTGCCGACTCTGTAGTTCCAGCAACAGCTTAGAACTTAAAGAAGGATCAAAGAGAGGAGTGAGGCTTGTCTCTTTTTCATTGGTCCACGGACCAGTTGAGCAATTCACTTGCCGTTATCACGACCCAAGGTTACAGCCCGAGCAGAGGGAAATTGTTTAGGAAAAGACAGAGCAGCTGGAGCCCTTTTCAGGAGAAACAACGGATTAAACTGTCTTCTTATTTCTAAACAAAACAGTCGGGTCTCTGTGACCCGAGATTTCACCTTTAACACAGCAGTGAACACCGTTTAACTCTTACAGAATAACACAGCTTAAAAGCACACATCATGAAAATGACAAAAGTTATTCTTTTGATCACATCAGCCTAAAATCAAAGATAGAAATAGTCTCTTTTTGGTGACTATGTTATCAGATTATAGCTAAATGAATGATTTTGTAGTAAATGTCTTGCTTTACTGAGAGGTCAGTAAAGGTCATCTCTGGAACAGTTCAAAAGTACACAGGTGTCTTAAAAGTGGACAAGGTCATGCCCACTACACTCATGCGACCTGGCTCAGCTCCTGATTTTCCTTCAGGACTTACTGGAAAAAGGTTGTTCTTTCTCAACAATTAAAGTTTTCCTATCAGCTATTTCAGCCTGTCACGAAGGCTGGGGACACAGGACACCTTGCGCACATCCAATCATGATAAGATTTATGAAGGACGTGCTTAGGCCAAAACCATTCAACAGGATCCTGACCCCTGGTTGAGATCTTAGCCTGGTCTTGGGGTCTCTCTATGATCCTCCATTCGAGCCACTGAGTGAGGTTAAGATAGACTTGTTATCTTATAAAACCGCTCTACTCTTGGCACGTTGCTCGGCAAAACGCGTGGGTGACCTCCATGCATTGTCTGTACATCCAATGTGTACCAGATTCACCCCTGATAGGTCAAAGGTCACCCTAAGGCCTAATCCCGCATGCATCCCCAAGGTCTTGACTTTGAACCATAGGAGTCTAGACTTTGATCTCTCCTCCTTCCCACCTGCTCCTGTACTCACTTAGGAACAAGAAAGGCTGAAGGCTCTCTGCCCCGTGAGAGCTTTACGTACTTACATGCAGAGAACAGCCGAATGGAGAAAAACAAATCAACTGTTCGTGTGCTTTGTAGCACCTGCTACCGGAAAGGCCCTATCAAAACAACGCCTTCACATTGGGTGACTGAGGCCATTAAAAGGGCGTACAGTAGCAAAGGTCAACAGGTGCCCTCTGGAGTGCACGCTCACTCGACTAGGGGCTTGGCCACTTCGTGGTCACTGTTCAAGGGTGTACCAGTTGCAGACATTTGTGCTACTGCGAACTGGAGCTCATTAAACACTTTTGCAAAGCATTACAGTTTGGATGTTACTGCGTGTGATGTCACTCAGGCTGTTCTTTCTAACACACAGTAGAAAGTAGCCTTGAGATGCCTGCTGGTCAAGGGCAGACGTTCACTTTAGCATGCATTTTACTGAGCATTTCAAGGGCGTGAATGAATTACGTTCCCATAGCAAGTATGTTACACCAAGTGACTGATTGATAAGGGAACTGAAAGTTATGCACCATAACTCATGTTCCCTGAGGGAAGGGAATGAGGTGCAACATATCTGGCCCTTTTCAATGATGAAAGCTCGGTGAAGTGCAATTTTAAAGGAAGATGGATGGGCATCAGTCACTTAAATACCCAGAGGGCGGGGCCTCTGGCGCGACGTTGACGCCCTAGCCGTAAAGGCGTGATTGTATTCCTTCAGGTAATCGCGCGGGGGCGCAATTCCCATAGCAAGTATGTTGCACCTCGTTCCCTTCTTTCAAGGAACATGAGTTATGTTGCATAACTTTCAGTTTTCTAACAATTTCCTTCAACTAAACAGCAACAAAACAGAAATCATTCTTGTTGTACCAAAAACTCTATTTCAAAATCAGAACATCTTCTCGTCCCCCTTAACAACTCTCTGCTATCCCCCTCCCCTCAGGTCAAGAGCCTCGGTGTCATCCTCGACACCACTCTCTCCTTCACTTCACACATCAACAATATTACTCGGTCTGCCTATTTCCACCTCCGTAATATTAACCGTCTCCGTCCTTCTCTCACACCCCGCTCCACAGCCATCCTGGTGCACAGTCTTGTGACTTCCCGTATCGATTACTGCAACTCCCTTCTCTACGGCCTCCCCAACAAATCTCTCCACAAGTTACAGATGGTCCAGAACTCAGCTGCCCGTGTCATCACTCAAACCTCCTACTATAACCACATCACTCCTGTCCTGCAGCAGCTCCACTGGCTCCCGGTTAAATCACGCATCATCTTCAAAATTCTACTCTCACGTTCAAAGCTATCCACAACCTTGCCCCTCCTTATCTATCTGACCTCCTACAAATCTCCATCCCATCACGCTCTCTCAGATCCTCCTCTTCACTACATCTCCATGTACCCTCTGCCCGCCTCTCCACCATGGGGAGCAGGGCCTTCACCTGCTCTGCCCCTCACCTCTGGAACGCTCTACCGCCAGACCTTCAAAACACCACCTCCCTTTCTCTGTTCAAGACTGCCCTGAAAACACATCTCTTTAGACTAGCTTATCATTAACTTTACTAAATGTATTTTTATTATTTTTTATTTTATAATCTTTATGTATTTTATATTTCAATTTGTCACTGATAATGTTTGCACTGTATTGGTTCGTTAAGTGTCCTTGGGTGTCCTGAAAGGCACTTTCAAATAAAATTATTGTTATTATTATTATAACCATTCACTCTCTCACTCTCACCTAGGGACAAATGAGAGTTACCAATCAGCCTAACATGCATGTTTTTGGTCTGTGGGAGGAAACTGTACTACCCAGAGAAAATCCAAGCATAACGGTACATGGGACTGAGCATGCACATTCCACCCAGAGAGGCTGGGAGTAGAACATGTGATGTTGTTGCTCTGAGGCAAGCTTTATTTACCGGTAAACAAATTAAACAATAACTTAGTTAACTACAGCTGTTTTTATGTGTGTAATTATGAAAATGGGTTTTTATCTCATTCGAATGTTCTGAATGGAAAATTCCACAACTTAAAATGGCCTATTCATTTATCCATACAGCTTTTTCTTTCAAAGTTTTCATGGGAATTTGCAGGATTTTTCAACCCTTGCATCCCTGTGTGCATTTCTGTTTCTGTCACGTGGTGCATCCTGCCACTCTGCTTCTATCTCAGCTTCATGACATGCCTCACAGATAACAGATGGCAAGGTGGGATGGCTTCCAGGGTGCCTCTTCTTACAGGGCCTATTCTGCTCCGTCATCTCGCTGGCACGGCCTCAGAGGCTAGACGGATGCAACCTTCCACTTTGACTCTGCCACTCAGCCAGCAAGCACTGATGCAGATGATGTAAGCAACACAAGGCAATGCATCAGCTTCCTCCTTTTCCTTTTTTTTCCTTTACGATCTCTGAGGAAATATTTGGCATCCAATAGTTTATGGAAAGATAGTCGGAGTGGTGAAGAAACAGCCAAATGGGATGAGAGTGTTTGGGGTTTGATAGTCCTATATTTCTTTTCAAATTTGTTATAAATGAAGGTTAAACAGCCACACTTGGATTTGATTTTATCCTTGCTCCATTTGTATGAAATGCAAGTTAGATTTTTATATCTCTTGTGTAGCTGCAGCAGAAAAACTATATTTCCCCTCATTTTAAAAATGCAGGGCACCATCTGTGGAAACAGTCTTTCTCTTCTGTTCAAAGCTAACAGCTTCTGAATGACTCCTCCTTTTGTTGGCAAACGCAACACTGTTTCCACAGAGTTTCAGGACAAAATATTGAATCCATGTCAGATTTCAGACTCCAGATCACATCTTAGGAAAGATTATGGAATGATAAGATAATAATATTAATAATAATAATGAATTTAATTTATAATGCACTTTTCATTAATGAAAATCTCAAAGTGCTACAAAGTGCAACAAAAATCAAAGATCAAATAAAAACAAGTGATAACATCAAGTAAATCAATGATAGTATCAACTAAGATTAAAGGTAAAATCATGTGGAGGCAGAGTAGGCTTGCTTAAAAAGAAAAGTCTTTAAGCCTTGTTTAAAGTCAACCAGTGACTGTGGAGCTCTCAGGTAGTCAGGGAGGGAGTTCCATAGGCGGGGGGCAGCCACACAGAATGCCCGGTCTCCCATGGTCCTTAATTTGGTTTGTGGAATGTGAAGGAGATTACTGTTCTGTGATCGTAGAGACCGGGTGGATGAATATGGAACAAGAATGTCCTTTAGATAATCTGGTGAAGTTCCATGTAAGCATTGATGTGTAATGAGAGCAGTTTTGTACTGAATTCTGTAGGTGACAGGAAGCCAATGGAGGTTATGGAGAATGGGTGTAATATGTTCAAATTTACGAACTCTCAATAAAATCCTTGCTGCACTGTTTTGAATATATTGAAGTTTCTGAAGGTTTTTGCCAGGGATTCCAATAAACAGGGAGTTGCAGTAGTCGAGCCTGGAGGAGACAAAAGCATGGACGAGTTTCTCAGCATCAGGAAAAGTCAGAGATGGGCGAAGTCTGGAGATGTTTCGAAGATGGAAGAAGCAAGTTTTAAACAGAAGCTTAATGTGATTTTCAAATGTAAGATGAGAGTCCATTTTTATTCCAAGATTTGTAACAGAGGTGGAGAGGGGGATGTCTTGTCCAGAAAAGGAAATTGTTGTTATAGTTGATGTTTGTACCTGGTGAGGGGTGCCAATCAATATGGCCTCAGTCTTGGAGCAGTTTAATTGAAGAAAGTTCTGATTCATCCATGCCCTTATTTCCTCCAGGCAGGTAGAGAGGGCAGTGAGTGAAGATGCACAGGTATAGCTCTGTAGCTTTTATTATGTTGGAGTGAGCTGGTTCTCGCTTTCTCATTCTGAGCACAACACTTGTTGCATCAAATATTTGTTATCATACCTGTCTTCCATCAAAGCTATTGGCTGCCTTCGCCTGTCTTTGCCCTCAGGTTAGCACTACAATGTCAAAAAAAAGTGTGAGGGTAGAAAATGTTATTATTTTTATCTCCTTCTCTTGATACTTTATACACACACTGTATGTATGACTTTGACACAGCTGAGAGAACTTTCTTACTTCAGTAACAAGCTGCACTTTCTTGTACCTTTATTGAATCTCCAAACAGTACAAAACAGAGTCCAGTGTTTTGATTGCAGTCGGTGTTTCAGACAGCAACATTTTTCTAACCATTTCATCTTTATTCTCCTCTGCCTTTTTGTCTAGCTGTGGTTGAAGGCATGTAAAGTCATATGATACTCCCAGATGTCACATTCAGAGCACAGGATGTGTCGAGGATGAGCCTTAGCTGCTACCACATCAAATTGGAGCTCAATACCTGCAAAAGTGACCAAATTATGGTGGCCACTGAGTTAGACCGACTCCAAAAGTTAATCAGTTGTAGATGGGCATTAAATGTTTATTTTTGTTTTATTGAAATTAAAATCATGATATATTTTGCTAACAGACAAATACGATAGATGCCAACAGGTAATGCTAAAGTTTTAAAGTGCATGTTGTGTTAGGATTAGGTCTCAGCCACTATAACCCAAATATTACCTTTTATTTTATGAAATTGCCTAAGTTATTCTTGGTTTTTTTTTCCTT
>JBBPBX010060319.1:5899-21484 GCA_038048925.1 Garcialebias charrua
ATATAAATATATATATATATAAATATATATATATATATATATATATATATATATATATATATATATATATATATATATATATATATATATATATATATATATATATATATATATATATATATAATATATATATATATATATATATATATATATATATATATATATATATATATATATATATATATATATATATATATATATATATATATATATATATATATATATATATATATATATATATATATATATATATATATATATATATATATATATATATATATATATATATATATATATATATATATATATATATATATATATATATATATATATATATATATATATATATATATATATATATATATATATATATATATATGTATATATATATATATGTGTATATATGTATATATGTGTATATATGTATATATGTGTATATATGTATATATGTATATATATATGTATGTATGTGTTAAAAAAGATAACTGGATATTTCTTTCAAAATTGATGGTGTTAAGATATGTAGAGTAAATGAGGTAAAGTTTCTGGGTGTAATTATTGATGATAAACTGTCATGGAAACGGCATGCAAATCTTGTAAAAACTAAAACATCTAAGTCCAATGCAGTATTATGGGACTTATTAAATAATAATGCTTTATATTTGCTTTATAATACACTTGTAGTTCCGCATTTAACTTATTATGTCAATATTTGGGGTACAGCATGTAAAACCATGACAAAGCCTATTTTTATTCTGCAAAAAAGAGCTGTAAGAATTATAACCAGAAAGAGTTATTGTCACCCTTCTAATGTTCTGTTTTGTCAATTGAAATTACTTAAGTTTTATGATTTGGTGGATTATACTATGCTTCTACTTATGTTTAAAGCTCAGAATTGCTTACTACCATCATACATTCAAGCATATTTTGTAAAAAGGAAGAGTTGTTGTAATTTGAAGGGAAAATATATTTTTGTTAAACCTAAGTATAGAACCAGTTTAAAGGGTCGGTCTACTACAATACAGGGAATGGGTCTGTGGAATAGTTTGGAGGACGATGCAAAAATGGTGAAGTCAATGTTTATATTTAAGAAAAAGATAAAACCTATTTTGTTAGAAAGATATATATAACTGTAATGTCTAATTTTTAAACAGGAAATTTTGATGAGTTATGTATTTTGCTGTATTATATATGGATGCTAATTGTTTGAATTGATTTTATTTAAGAAGGAGCAGATAAGATAAGAAATTTTCTTCTTATGCTTCCTTTCATTTTATGTTTGTTTAAAAGAATTAAATTGTATTTGTGTTTTTAATGGAAATGATATGAAATGAATGAATAAATAAATAAATATTAGTTTATTTCCTTGCACATTTCTTTGACAATTAAACATTTTGAGCCCTGATTGAAAATGTTTGTGCAGATTAAACTTACAGCACTCAGTTTGTGTTGTTGTGGTGATGATGATGATGTTGCTCCTGCTGACTTGAGATGATGTAATTAATAAACAGTATAAATAGTAGCAAAAGTACTTTATTATAGCTTGTTTTACATTTTACATGTTTTATAACAAATTATTTCGTAATTTATTTTTGGACAATTAACACTTATTTTGTCATCTGTTATGATTTTAACTAGAAACAGTTTCATTTAAATTAACATTTTAATCAGGTGAATTGCAATTTTACAGTAGTAGTCAGAGCACAATCAACTCTGTTATCCAGGTACTCAGTTGCTATAAAAAAAAATAAAATAAAAAAATATAATGTGCAGAAATGAAGAATTCATCCCAGATGATCTAAGGCAGGGGTGCTCACTAGGTAGATCGCGATCTACTGGTAGATCTCTGAGGTAGTACTGGTAGATCGCAGCATGACATGAAAAAAAAAAAGTCTGTTCAGTGCCCTGAGATTACTTCTTTTGTGAATTGACGCTAAACTGAATTGAATTGAATCTTAGAACATCTTTACTCAGCAAACACAACAGTTTAGGTCAAAATACTATAATTTTAAAGCCACAGTACTATAGTTCATAATTTCTTATCTGGCAACCCGACTGACATGAAAACTACAGCATTTTTTATGTAAACCAGCTTATTTTTTGTTTATTACCCCCAATAAACATTGAAAAATCCCTAATGTTTCCACAGGTTGTTTTCGTGTAAACGGGGCCTTATAGTAGGTAGATCACTAAGTAGCTCGCATGCTGAAAAAGTCTGAAGTCAAAGTCAAGTCAAAGTCAACTTTATTGTCAGATCTGCAATATGTACTGTACAGGACATACACAGGGCCGAAATTGCGTTTCTCTCAGTCCCTCGAACACCCCTGATCTAAGGTAAACTGGAGCAGATCTGAACTGCTGGCATGGAGGACAAGGTGGAGCATTCTTGTGCAGAGAACATCAGAAATAGCTGTATAATAGGTGTTACTCTCTTTTTTTTCTTTTTTTTTACATGTGTAACATTATAAAACACTGTTGACATGACTATATTGATCATTGTATTGCATAGACATTTTTTTCTAACAAATGTGTTTACAGTCTCGTTTCACTGTAATGATAAATGCATCTGCCACGTTTAAAAATGCTTTAATAAAACTAATCCATCCATCCATCTTCTTCCGCTTATCCGGGGTCGGGTCGCGGGGGTAGCAGCCTAAGTAGGGAGGCCCAGACTTCCCTCTCCCCAGCCACTTGGAGCAGCTCCTCTGGGGGAATCCCAAGGCGTTCCCAGGCCAGCCGAGAAACATAGTCCCTCCAGCGCGTCCTGGGTCTTCCTCTGGGTCTCCTCCCGGTGGGACATGCCCGGAACACCTCACCAGGGAGGCGTCCAGGAGGCATCCTAACCAGATGCCCGAGCCACCTCAACTGGCTCCTCTCGATGTGGAGAAGCAGCGGCTCTACTCCGAGTCCCTCCCGGATGACTGAGCTTCTCACCCTATCTCTAAGGGAGAGTCCAGACACCCTGCGGAGAAAACTCATTTCAGCCGCTTGTATCCGAGATCTTGTTCTTTCGGTCACAACCCAAAGCTCATGACCATAGATGAGGGTGGGAACGTAGATCGATCGGTAAATTGAGAGCTTTGCCTTTCGACTCAGCTCTCTCTTCACCACGACAGACCGGTACAGAGCCCGCTTCACTGCGGATGCTGCACCTATCCGCCTATCGATCTCACGCTCCAGTTTTCCCTCATTCGTGAACAAGACCCCGAGATACTTAAACTCCTCCACTTGGGGCAGGACCTCCTCCCCGACCCGGAGAGGGCATGCTACCCTTTTCCGGCTCAAGACCATGGCCTCGGATTTGGAGGAACTGATCCTCATCCCGGCCGCATCACACTCTGCTGCAAACCGCTCCAGCGAAAGCTGTAGATCACGAACTGATGAAGCCAATAGGACCACATCATCTGCAAAAAACAGAGAAGCGATTCTAAGGCCACCAAAACGGATCCTCTCAACACCTTGGCTGCGCCTAGAAATTCTGTCCATAAAAGTTATGAACAGAATCGGTGACAAAGGGCAACCTTGGCGGACAATAAATAAATGAGATAATAAAACTCATAGTCAGTGAAATAATCAGTTAAGTAATCAGTTTGTTACTGCTCAATAATTACAGAAAGACGCTGGACAAAGTAAGAAAAGTTGATTTTTGTGTTATGTTGCACCAGTAGCTGCTCAAACTGACTGACAGTGATGAGCTGTTTGGAACTACTGAGAGCTACATGAACCACGTGACCGCATCTCGGCGACTTCAAAGACTGTCGCAACTCTCTCTCTGGCTGCACCCAGTCTGAACGGAACGGATTTATTATGATTATAACATAAATTCGTTCAAGAATCCTCCCAATATAAATCAGGTGACCATGATGACTGCTGCTCATTCAAAATTTATCAAATGGCCTGTATCTCCTAAAGTGAAAGAAAACCATTTTAAAATAATAAACAAGATTTATCCCGTGGCCATGTTTCTGCACAGAAGATTTAAATTTGAGGTTGATTTGTGTACCTTTTGTAAATCTGAAGATGAATCCCTTGAGCATTTGTTTTTTTCATGTCAACATTCTCAAAGATTGTGGACTGACATCACAAACTGGATTAATCTGAAACTTAATATTCCCTCTTTTGATATTGATGCCATTCTATTCTATGTAGACAACTTAAGTTCAGCTTACTCTGATGCCATAAATATAGTCGTCCTTATAGCAAAGTACCACATTCATTGTAGTAAGTGGAGGGATAACAAGCCCTCATTCCCATGTTTCATGAACGAATTCAAAGCCTATTATTCTTCATTAAGTAGATTGAAAAACTGGAAAACTGCTAGAACCATCTCACAACAGTTATCTAAAAACTTGCTGTTTTAAGAAAGTTCATTCTCAATAGTCCAGGTATCAAATCCGCTCATTCTCAATCAGTTCATCTGGACAGTTTCTTTTTTGTAGAAACGTTTCACCCTCACTCCAGAGGGCTTCGTCAGTCAGAGTAGTCCAAAGCACACTGAAGTTAACCCACCAAGTAAACAACTTAAGTGGACCAACCAGTTTGCTGTAGCCAAGATGGTTTCTGGGGGCTTGTCCCTCGTTGACTCCTCCCAGGCAGGCAGACATGTCCAAAGTGGTTCAAGACAAGAAAGTTCATTCTCAATAGTCCAGGTATCAAATCCGCTCATTCTCAATCAGTTCATCTGGACAGTTTCTTTTTTGTAGAAACGTTTCACCCTCACTCCAGAGGGCTTCGTCAGTCAGAGTAGTCCAAAGCACACTGAAGTTAAACCACCAAGTAAACAACTTAAGTGGACCAACCAGTTTGCTGTAGCCAAGATGGTTTCTGGGGGCTTGTCCCTCGTTGACTCCTCCCAGGCAGGCAGACATGTCCAAAGTGGTTCAAGACAAGAAAGTTCATTCTCAATAGTCCAGGTATCAAATCCGCTCATTCTCAATCAGTTCATCTGGACAGTTTCTTTTTTGTAGAAACGTTTCACCCTCACTCCAGAGGGCTTCGTCAGTCAGAGTAGTCCAAAGCACACTGAAGTTAAACCACCAAGTAAACAACTTAAGTGGACCAACCAGTTTGCTGTAGCCAAGATGGTTTCTGGGGGCTTGTCCCTCGTTGACTCCTCCCAGGCAGGCAGACATGTCCAAAGTGGTTCAAGACAAGAAAGTTCATTCTCAATAGTCCAGGTATCAAATCCGCTCATTCTCAATCAGTTCATCTGGACAGTTTCTTTTTTGTAGAAACGTTTCACCCTCACTCCAGAGGGCTTCGTCAGTCAGAGTAGTCCAAAGCACACTGAAGTTAAACCACCAAGTAAACAACTTAAGTGGACCAACCAGTTTGCTGTAGCCAAGATGGTTTCTGGGGGCTTGTCCCTCGTTGACTCCTCCCAGGCAGGCAGACATGTCCAAAGTGGTTCAAGACAAGAAAGTTCATTCTCAATAGTCCAGGTATCAAATCCGCTCATTCTCAATCAGTTCATCTGGACAGTTTCTTTTTTGTAGAAACGTTTCACCCTCACTCCAGAGGGCTTCGTCAGTCAGAGTAGTCCAAAGCACACTGAAGTTAAACCACCAAGTAAACAACTTAAGTGGACCAACCAGTTTGCTGTAGCCAAGATGGTTTCTGGGGGCTTGTCCCTCGTTGACTCCTCCCAGGCAGGCAGACATGTCCAAAGTGGTTCAAGACAAGAAAGTTCATTCTCAATAGTCCAGGTATCAAATCCGCTCATTCTCAATCAGTTCATCTGGACAGTTTCTTTTTTGTAGAAACGTTTCACCCTCACTCCAGAGGGCTTCGTCAGTCAGAGTAGTCCAAAGCACACTGAAGTTAAACCACCAAGTAAACAACTTAAGTGGACCAACCAGTTTGCTGTAGCCAAGATGGTTTCTGGGGGCTTGTCCCTCGTTGACTCCTCCCAGGCAGGCAGACATGTCCAAATGTTCTTGTCTTGAACCACTTTGGACATGTCTGCCTGCCTGGGAGGAGTCAACGAGGGACAAGCCCCCAGAAACCATCTTGGCTACAGCAAACTGGTTGGTCCACTTAAGTTGTTTACTTGGTGGTTTAACTTCAGTGTGCTTTGGACTACTCTGACTGACGAAGCCCTCTGGAGTGAGGGTGAAACGTTTCTACAAAAAAGAAACTGTCCAGATGAACTGATTGAGAATGAGCGGATTTGATACCTGGACTATTGAGAATGAACTTTCTTGTCTTGAACCACTTTGGACATGTCTGCCTGCCTGGGAGGAGTCAACGAGGGACAAGCCCCCAGAAACCATCTTGGCTACAGCAAACTGGTTGGTCCACTTAAGTTGTTTACTTGGTGGTTTAACTTCAGTGTGCTTTGGACTACTCTGACTGACGAAGCCCTCTGGAGTGAGGGTGAAACGTTTCTACAAAAAAGAAACTGTCCAGATGAACTGATTGAGAATGAGCGGATTTGATACCTGGACTATTGAGAATGAACTTTCTTGTCTTGAACCACTTTGGACATGTCTGCCTGCCTGGGAGGAGTCAACGAGGGACAAGCCCCCAGAAACCATCTTGGCTACAGCAAACTGGTTGGTCCACTTAAGTTGTTTACTTGGTGGGTTAACTTCAGTGTGCTTTGGACTACTCTGACTGACGAAGCCCTCTGGAGTGAGGGTGAAACGTTTCTACAAAAAAGAAACTGTCCAGATGAACTGATTGAGAATGAGCGGATTTGATACCTGGACTATTGAGAATGAACTTTCTTGTCTTGAACCACTTTGGACATGTCTGCCTGCCTGGGAGGAGTCAACGAGGGACAAGCCCCCAGAAACCATCTTGGCTACAGCAAACTGGTTGGTCCACTTAAGTTGTTTACTTGGTGGTTTAACTTCAGTGTGCTTTGGACTACTCTGACTGACGAAGCCCTCTGGAGTGAGGGTGAAACGTTTCTACAAAAAAGAAACTGTCCAGATGAACTGATTGAGAATGAGCGGATTTGATACCTGGACTATTGAGAATGAACTTTCTTGTCTTGAACCACTTTGGACATGTCTGCCTGCCTGGGAGGAGTCAACGAGGGACAAGCCCCCAGAAACCATCTTGGCTACAGCAAACTGGTTGGTCCACTTAAGTTGTTTACTTGGTGGTTTAACTTCAGTGTGCTTTGGACTACTCTGACTGACGAAGCCCTCTGGAGTGAGGGTGAAACGTTTCTACAAAAAAGAAACTGTCCAGATGAACTGATTGAGAATGAGCGGATTTGATACCTGGACTATTGAGAATGAACTTTCTTGTCTTGAACCACTTTGGACATGTCTGCCTGCCTGGGAGGAGTCAACGAGGGACAAGCCCCCAGAAACCATCTTGGCTACAGCAAACTGGTTGGTCCACTTAAGTTGTTTACTTGGTGGTTTAACTTCAGTGTGCTTTGGACTACTCTGACTGACGAAGCCCTCTGGAGTGAGGGTGAAACGTTTCTACAAAAAAGAAACTGTCCAGATGAACTGATTGAGAATGAGCGGATTTGATACCTGGACTATTGAGAATGAACTTTCTTGTCTTGAACCACTTTGGACATGTCTGCCTGCCTGGGAGGAGTCAACGAGGGACAAGCCCCCAGAAACCATCTTGGCTACAGCAAACTGGTTGGTCCACTTAAGTTGTTTACTTGGTGGTTTAACTTCAGTGTGCTTTGGACTACTCTGACTGACGAAGCCCTCTGGAGTGAGGGTGAAACGTTTCTACAAAAAAGAAACTGTCCAGATGAACTGATTGAGAATGAGCGGATTTGATACCTGGACTATTGAGAATGAACTTTCTTGTCTTGAACCACTTTGGACATGTCTGCCTGCCTGGGAGGAGTCAACGAGGGACAAGCCCCCAGAAACCATCTTGGCTACAGCAAACTGGTTGGTCCACTTAAGTTGTTTACTTGGTGGTTTAACTTCAGTGTGCTTTGGACTACTCTGACTGACGAAGCCCTCTGGAGTGAGGGTGAAACGTTTCTACAAAAAAGAAACTGTCCAGATGAACTGATTGAGAATGAGCGGATTTGATACCTGGACTATTGAGAATGAACTTTCTTGTCTTGAACCACTTTGGACATGTCTGCCTGCCTGGGAGGAGTCAACGAGGGACAAGCCCCCAGAAACCATCTTGGCTACAGCAAACTGGTTGGTCCACTTAAGTTGTTTACTTGGTGGTTTAACTTCAGTGTGCTTTGGACTACTCTGACTGACGAAGCCCTCTGGAGTGAGGGTGAAACGTTTCTACAAAAAAGAAACTGTCCAGATGAACTGATTGAGAATGAGCGGATTTGATACCTGGACTATTGAGAATGAACTTTCTTGTCTTGAACCACTTTGGACATGTCTGCCTGCCTGGGAGGAGTCAACGAGGGACAAGCCCCCAGAAACCATCTTGGCTACAGCAAACTGGTTGGTCCACTTAAGTTGTTTACTTGGTGGTTTAACTTCAGTGTGATGGCAGGTCGCATATCTTTCTGCTCTTCCCTCCCTAAGTTTTTCCTACTCCCTGCTTGCTTTTCGTCTCGTCTGCGACCCTTCAGCGCTCACTCGAACCAATATGGAATTAATCAATTGGGCTGTTTCTTCAATGGATAAGATTTTTTCCACGAAGCGGACCGTGTCAGGAGAAGCTGTCTGTCCCTCCGACACACACGCGGCTGGATACGTGCTGGACTCGTGGGGTCAGTGGCAGCCCATGTGTCTGTCCGTTCTGAGTGTCGAAGACGTGGAGGATTTGTGGATTATTGGATTATTGGTAGCAACTGCTCTGTTTTTTGGCGTAACCGGAGTTGTTTGTTATCGGAAGCTGAGGGAGGCTTCGGCGGCTATCAGAGCGCTGTCGGGACTGCCTGATCAGCAAAATTCTCTGAACCGGGTCGTGGGCTCCTCATCCCAGCTGCTGTATGAGCTCAATCGCACGATTGGTGCAGTGGTGGACCACCGTGCACCTGCTGTCCGTTTTGGGACTTGTTTGCAGCCACCCAGGATCGATCAAGGGACAGGTGGAAGCTCATGAAAGCGGGGCAGAGCAGAACCACATATTTGGATTTCTTTCGGCCATGAAACAGCACCCACAGACTTGGAGGCGGCAGTGGAAAAGAACACTGTGGTCTATTTGGATAACAAACGAAACATTATCTGGCTTCTGCACATGTCCTTGACAAGCGGGCTGTGGGAATCCATTCTCCTAGAGTGAGGAGTTGAAGAGCCCCCCCCCTCCCCCTCCCCAGAGATTTCTGTGAGGCTTCGGATAACACCCAGCTGCACACCTGCTGAACTTTGTGTTTGTCTGAAATTAATCATGGACACAATCTCCTTGCCTGCCGTATTTCCTTTGTTATTGTACCTAAATGTGCTCTGATATGGTTTTTACTGAATCACGCGGTGTCTTGAAGACAAAATGTGATTCATCTTTTTTTAATATCAATGCTGTGAATCCCAGTGTTTCTGCCTGTTTTTCCTGCTTTTGACCTTCATCTGGAGACAGATTGGGCCTGGCCGCGCTAAGAGCATATCAATGTGTTGAATAAACATGTCGTGTGTTGATAAAACATATCGTGTGTTGATAAAACATGTAATATGCTTTGTTTTGCTGCAGCTTTTGCACTCATTTCTCTTCTGGATGCCTGCAATACATACTTACGTTGTAATCGGTGGAAATTGATGCAATGTTAATAAAACTCCTTGATTCCTTGATTCCTTGATTCAGTGTGCTTTGGACTACTCTGACTGACGAAGCCCTCTGGAGTGAGGGTGAAACGTTTCTACAAAAAAGAAACTGTCCAGATGAACTGATTGAGAATGAGCGGATTTGATACCTGGACTATTGAGAATGAACTTTCTTGTCTTGAACCACTTTGGACATGTCTGCCTGCCTGGGAGGAGTCAACGAGGGACAAGCCCCCAGAAACCATCTTGGCTACAGCAAACTGGTTGGTCCACTTAAGTTGTTTACTTGGTGGTTTAACTTCAGTGTGCTTTGGACTACTCTGACTGACGAAGCCCTCTGGAGTGAGGGTGAAACGTTTCTACAAAAAAGAAACTGTCCAGATGAACTGATTGAGAATGAGCGGATTGCTGTTTTAAGTTTCTAATATTGTCTTGCTCCTTTGTAGGCTATACTTTTTCATTTATTGTATTTTGATATATATATTTTTTTCAACTTTCATCATTTTGTAAACCGCCCCCTAGCTTATAGACTGTAGTTATGTTATCATTCACAAGAGTTTGTATGTATTTTTGTTTATGTAGTGTTTTGTAGTTCTGTTTGTGTAAAAAAAAAAAAGTCTGAACGGAAGCTGTCTGACGTAATTCTGAAAAGGGCGGAGCCTAACTCACTGTTGTTGCTAGGCAACATCAAAGGCTTTGAAGTAGGCTATGTGAACTAACCACGTTGCTTAGCAACAATAAACAAGATCAAATGTACTGAATCTCTTGATAGCATTACAAGCTGATGACATCACAAAGGTACTCAGGACCTTTGTGATGTCATCAACAACGAGTTTATAAGCACCTCAGAGTCAGAGTTCTCTCAGTTCAGCACTGAACACTTTGGCGTACGGATCACTTAGTAGAATATCTACTGGCGACTCTTTTGAAAACATGCTGCATACCATGGAATCAAGACATTTTGGGATTGATTCATCTGACCTTTGGGCCAGAAGAAAACAAGGCAGGATGGACATATTGACAAGATTCCGAGGTGAATCTTTCATGCAAACCCGGATCAAATTTGAGAAAATGGGGAAGAATGACCGGGTTTTGGATTCAGCATCTGAAAAGCAACCAAATGCTTTCAGTAAAGTGATTTTCTCTGCACTTAAAGAGAAAAATCATAGCAAAGACTCAAAAGGATTGTGGGCGAGGCGAAAGGAGAAAAGGTTTCAGGTTCTTGCGAGATATCGCAAGTTGGGTGAACTTGGGTCAAGTTTAAAACTTGAAGACCAGAGGCTGGAAACTGTCCACCAGCCTGTGTTGAGCATAAAAAAGCTCATTCGCTCTTCTCCGACAGACCAGCCCTCAGTAGCAACCCGGTACCCCACCGGTGTTTGGGAACTTCGCAAACACAGCTGGACCACAAAGTTTGCACACATAGGGCGTAAAAATTCCAAGATGGCTAAAACAAATGTGCAGAACACAGGGAACCAAGACAAAGTAAAAAAGGTCAAGGATGTGTCTGGAAAGAAAAAATCCCAGACTGATAGTCTAAGAAGGCATCCCAAGTTTCAGAATGTCAAAACCAGAACTGAAACTAAAGGGTCCGGTAACAGTCACCGAAGATCCTATCAGCCCCGGCGGCAACAAAACACTTGTTGTCATTGCCACTCAGTCCTTGACACCAGAAAAAAGGCCAAAGATCCAGGCCAACAAAGACATCGGAGGGGAAACGTCAAAAACCCTTCCCATCACAGATGCCAGGTTCCTTCAAAACGCCAAAATCAAGGCCATCAAACTTCTGACGTGCAAACCAAAAAGAGAATAGGCGCCAGGGATGAAAAACATGTAAAACGCAGGAGCCTCAGAAAAAACAATCCACTGCAAAAATACAAAAAGCTAAAGAAAATGGATTGTTCTCCTGCGCCTTCCGATAAAAAAGTCAACAACAGGAGGGTGAAATCAGACGTTCAGAAACGCAGACGGACGAGAAGCAGTAACAACTCCCACAAGAAAACGCAGAAAATCTCGGAAGGTCTCGCCCGTTCTTTTTCCCAGACTCTCCACCTTTAAATGACTCAAACAACAACAAAAAGAACTGAATTGATTGTTTGAAATAGTTTTATTTTTGAAAAAAAAAAGGGGCAGACATAATAAGAATTATTCTTTCTGCCACCTTTCATTTTTTGTATTCTTTCTTTCACACATTTATGAAAAAAAAAAGTTTCTTTATTTTTATGTTTCAATGTAAAATGAATAAATTTAATAAATAAATAAATATATATATTATTTAAAAAAAAAAGAAAAAAAAAAGTAAACCAGCCATTATGGAGCACAAGCCAGTGCATCTCTTGTGCCGGTCCCAAGCCCGGGTAAATGGTGAGGGTTGTGTCAGGAATGGCATCCGATATAAAACACTTTTACCAAAACTATAATGCGAGTTCATCAAAGTGAAACCATACGGTATGTAAAGTGTGTATAGCAAGCTGTGTATATGTAATGTGATATGTTAAGCACATATGTAATGAGATATGTTAGGCACAATGCAGTACTATGCATGCTACAATACATATGACTTAACTTATCACTTAACATATACACAGCACGCTACATATTCACTTTACATAGACACATAAACATATTTTTGGCACTAATGGAACATCACAGGTGTTGCTTCTTTTCCATGTTGAACGTGTAAAATAAATAAATGAGTAAATAAATACATAAATAAATAAATACAGTATGCCTAAATAAATAAATAAGAATCATGAAGTAGGAAACAAAATTCCAACTATACTCTTTCTCATTCTGATAGTGAATGCGTCCTTAAAATTAAAACTTTAACAAAATGTGTAAATAGCTGCCAACTACAACGTGCATTTGTTTACCCACAAAAACGGTAAAATGGGTCAAAAATGCAGTGTCCATGGGAAAACTGTCAGGGATTGGACAATCTGATCATTTTGATGTATCCATAATGACATTTGTTGAATAAAGACAGAAGTTAAAAGTGCTCTGTTCATGCATGTCTGCATTTCAAAATCACATTTCAGTAAAATATGGAAAATAGCTGGAATTTACATATAAAATTGCACCACATGAGTTAGTTAGTTTATACTTTACAAAAAACATTGATTCCTCCAACACTTAAGTTATTGTTGTTACCCCGTATATTGAGTTTGTGAAGAACAGCTATACACACAATAAAGTTTTTTTAATGTACTTTGCAAACTACAAGGTCCAAAGACTGACAATAAACAGCCTAACGTTGAGGAGTGTCCACCAGATGGCGCCATAGTAAAACAAAAAAGTAACATGCAGTCTTTTTTTTTAAACCATTTATACTATTTAATTAATTTTAACAACTGAAAAATAAGGGTTAAACCTAATGGATATGTGAATTAAACCATCATTTCATTCATTAGGCACATTTGTGCACAACAACAACACGTTGAACCTGTCTTACGGATATCAGTGTGCATGCGTAAAATACTGTCTGAAACCGGATTCCAAAAAAGTTGGGACACTAAACAAATTGTGAATAAAAACTGAATGCAATGATGTGGAGGTGCCAACATCTAATATTTTATTCAGAATAGAACACAAATCACAGATCAAAAGTTTAAACTGAGAGAATGTATCATTTTAAGGGAAAAATATGTTGTTTCAAAATTTCATGGCGTCAACAAATCCCAAAAAAGTTGGGACAAGTCCATTTTTACCACTGTGTGTCATCCCCCCTTCTTCTTACAACACTCAACAGACGTCTGGGGACAGAGGAGACCAGTTTCTCAAGTTTAGAAATAGGAATGCTCTCCCATTCATGTCTAATACAGGCCTCTAACTGTTCAATCGTCTTGGGCCTTCTTTGTTGCACCTTCCTCTTTATGATGCACCAAATGTTCTCTATAGGTGAAAGATCTGGACTGCAGGCTGGACATTTCAGTACCGGATCCTTCTCCTACGTAGCCATGATGTTGTGATTGCTGCAGAATGTGGTCTGGCATTATCTTGTTGAAAAATGCAGGGTCTTCCCTGAAAGAGATGACGTCTAGATGGAGCATATGTTGTTCTAGAACCTGAACATAGTTCTCTGCATTAATGGAGCCTTTCCAGACATGCAAGCTGCCCATGCCACAAGCGCTCATGCAACCCCATACCATCAGTGATGCAGGCTTCTGAACGGAGCGTTGATAACAACTTGGGCTATCCTTGTCCTCTCTGGTCCAGATGACATGGCGTCCCAGTGTTCCATAAAGAACTTCAAATCGTGACTCATCTGACCACAGAACAGTCTTCCATTTTGCCACACTCCATTTTAAATGACCCCTGGCCCAGTGCAAACGTCTGAGCTTGTGGAGCTTGCTTAGAAATGGCTTCCTCTTTGCACTGTAGAGTTTCAGCTGGCAACGGCGGATGGCACGGTGGATTGTGTTCACTGACAATGCTTTCTGGAAGTATTCCTGAGCCCATTCTGTTATTTCCTTGACAGTGGCATTCCTGTTTGAGGTGCAGTGACGTTTAAGGGCCCGGAGATCACGAGCATCCAGTAGAGTTTTACGGCCTTGACCCTTACGCACAGCGATTGTTCCAGATTCTCTGAATCTTTTGATGATGTTATGCACGGTTGATGATGATAACTTAAAAGTCTTTGCTATTTTACGCTGGGTAACACCATTCTGGTATTGCTGCACTATCTTTCTGTGCAACAATGGTGGAATTGGTGATCCTCTTACCATCTTGGCTTCTGAGAGACACTGACACTCTGAGAAGCTCTTTTTATACCCAATCATGTTGTCAATTGACCTAATTAGTGTTAATTGGTCTTCCAGCTGTTTGTTATATGCTCAATTTCCTTTTTCCAGCCACTTATTGCTACTTGTCCCAACTTTTTTGGGATTTGTTGACACTGTGAAATTTTGAATCAACATTGTTTTCCTTTAAAATGTTACATTTACTCAGATTAAACTTTTGAGGTTAGGGTTAGGGTCAGGTGTTATTAAACTGGAAAATAGCATTTAAACATAACTTCAGTCCTCATAATGTTCCTTTTTGGAACAACAGAGTCGTTCTAGAACAAAATCTGTGTTCATGGAAACATGGATATAGAAGCAAATATGGTCACTCACTCATCTAATGGATGAAAAGGGAAATATATATGACTATGAAGAATTCACAAAAAATATAATCTAATCTGCACCAAAAAAGACTACGATAAAATAATAAAAAATATACCAATTGCATTTGTTCAGTTAATAAAGAATAATTATGAAACTAAACCAACAGTTAGTTTACCGAGCATCAATCTCAATGGACTAAATTTAACACAATAAATGTAACAACAATTTCTCAAGACAACATTTAATAAAAACAATATACGTATACCGGTACTGGTCTGTCATGAGTTTTATGATAAGAAGGAAAGAATAAAAATAATGACACAATATCAGGGTTTCCCTCTGCCACTTAAATATAAAGAATTACATTTCAAAACTCTAAATAATATTTATCATTCTAACAAGTTTATCAGAAATAGATTTAAATTTGAATGTGATAACTGTTACGAACCTGAAACAACAGAACATTTATTTTATTTTTGTCATTCTGTTGAAGGAAACATGAGGGAGCCACCATATTGTGTCTTTACACTCATACGGTGCCACCCAGATGTAAAGGATTTTAGCAGGGGTCAGTATTAAGCTGACCTCTTTATCCTTAATTAATTTACTTATTCAGATTGAATAGTAATTTCACGGATTCTTTTCTTTTTCAGTTTACCCAATATTTCTGTGATCTTTATGATGGATAAATAAATAAAGCCATTAAGTGACAGAGACGTTAACTTAGTTTGATATGTCAAAGACACTACCATTTATTTAAAATAAATCAACTAAATTAACACCATTACACTTGATTGACATGATTTCACTTTCTTTCA